>JBBPSZ010000004.1:0-37195 GCA_038093835.1 Strobilomyces confusus
CATTGAAGCAACGAACGTGCAATGGATGCGGCGGCGTATGTAATGAATGGGGGCGGGGAAGCACAATGAGTGTACCGCGTCGAAACAAAAGTGCCAGCTAGAAGCGCCAGGTAGTGCTGTACTGGGCTCGGCCCGGCTTCTGAGGGCTCAGGCTCAGAAGAATCGAAGCCTGAGCCCCAGCTAACGGCCCACTAAGGCCTGGGGCCCGGCTTTACACGGACGGTGTAGTGAAGGCATGACGGGGACGACATATGGCGATCGTCGTGTGCTCTCGGCGAAACGAGAGTACACGGTGATCGTCGGACGCCGTCCAAACTCAATGGCGTCATTTGGCGCTGGTGCAGACTGCGGGAAATACACCAGGTTTGAGGCTGTTTGAAGGTCAGCGTGCGACAGACAAAAAGGGCGAGCAGGCCGGCGACGAATTGGACGTGGTTGTGGGCACGCCTGGCGACAAGGTCGTGAGTGGCGTCGACATCGATGCAGTCGTGGCGGAGGAAGACGGCGAAGAGGATGAGGTGGGCGTGGTTAGAGGCGACGGAAACGAGGACGGAGCTGCAGATGGTTAGTAGACGATGCGCGAGAGGGGCCGCGAAAGGAAGGCGCCTGGCTCGAAAATAAGCCGGTCGCAGAGCGCGGATCCTGGTTTGTACACGCGGCTGGCGTGTCCGCGCGGCAATGAAACAGCTGGGCGAGAGGCTGGCGATGGCAGCGGCGACGGCGACGCAATCGCATACGAGTGCGAGACGGAGTGTGACGGGCGTGCTACGGCAGCGGATGAGGCTGACGGGTGGTCAGTGCAAAAGACAGGAGGAGGGGAGTGAAAGGAAGGTGCCTGGCTCGAAAGCGAGCCGGTCGCGGTGCGTGGATGATCTGTGGCCGGCGAGGCCACGTGTCCGTGTGGCGATGAAACGGAGGGGGGAAGGGCCGACGACGGCGAAAATGGAGATGGCAAGGGTGATGAGGACGACGTGGTTGCCGATGGTGAAGGGAGAGCCGGGGCGAGCGACGAAACCGTGGTCGTGTGTGACGACACGACCGAGTGTGGTGACCGCTGCGGTGACCGTGCGGAGGTGACGACGGCGATGAGAGCGACGCTGGGGTTAGTGACGACGACGACGGTGAGAGCAACTGAAAACAGCGATGGCGATGGTGAGAATGGGGGTAGAGGCGAGGACGACGTGGTTACTGATGGAGCCGCGACCGCGTTGGCGACGTGCGAGACTACAGGGCGGTTAGCGAGAGGCGAGACGAGGGTGTGAGGAGACGCGGACGGCACGGATGCGGGATGCGATTGGTCGTGGTGACCGCACGTCGGCGGGATTATGTAACTCCCCGACAGCAGCGCCACTACTGGTGTACGAAGCGGAGCGTAACACACGAGAGGGGAGAAGATGAGGGGTGGGAGCGACGGCGTAGACGCACTGGCAGAAGTATCTACTAAGCCGGCTCAGGCTCAAAAATCCTGAAGCCTGAGCCTTGGGCCCCGTTCAAGGCTCGGCCTGGCCCAGGGCTTTAGAGGGCTCGAAGCTGGGCCCGGCACAGCACTAGCGCCAGGACACGACAGGTGACATACATTTGTAGTCCACGCCAAGAACACAGAGCCAGATCGAAGCCTAGAAATCAATATTTGTAAAATACGATACGACACCTCGTGCTCACTTCAGACTTGTGTGCTGTATGCCAGATAACCCTCAGGGGTGTCAGAATTTTACAGATTACTCACACACTCACTTCTTTCAGCTTTGCGAAGTGATTGCTGTGGTCGCACGCAAAATTCCATCGTCCGACGTCCGACCCTGATCTGATCTGCTCGCAAGGGCGTCCACCCTCCAAGAAATCTGGCAAAGTCGCGCCGCTGCGTCCGTTGTACTCTCACGCGATCACAGAGGCAGGTGCACCATGACAAGAAAGGTTTACTCCCTGCATAATTTGCCACGCATTCCTGACGCATCCCACATAGGCATGTCTCAGCCGATGCCAGTGGGACAACCCGTGAAAGCCGCCTTGTATGACTGGTTGGAGGCCCAGGGCTTCTTCAAGCCCAGCACTGCTTCAGATGGTGCTGCGAAACCCGAAGGCCTCTTCGTTATCCCCCAAATATCACCGGCAGTCTCTACATCGGTCATGCCTTCACCATCACCATCCAGGACTGCCTGATACGCTGGTCAGTTCTATACCTTTCCCCTCCATTCAGTGCCGTCCAACGACTTTACTTCCAGGAATCGCATGTCTTCATCTCAGAATCGTCCAAATGTCTTCTGATCTGCAATTTGACCGGTCTCTTCTTACCGGTGAAAGGTCAGGCTATGTTGCAGCCGTGTATCCTTAAATGGCCCTAACACGGTTGCTACAGTGACATGGTTCCGGGATCTCCGGATGCTTCTGACAATGCTCTTAAGACACTCTTCACCAAAGTAATTTCCACCGTCGCACTGTCCCTTTTCTGGATTTCGCTCTTTTTGTTCGGTGTTCCCGGGATTCGAGGACATCAAGTGATGCCATTATCAACTCCATCGTGTGTTTGACAGCATTCGTCTCTCAGGTAATTCAATTCCTCCGGGATGTTGTATCACAACTTACACTACAGATACACAGGGTCTTCCTGTTTGTGTCGCTTTGTCATTGACTGCGATTGCTCATCGCATGGCCAAGAGGAACGTTACTGTCAAAAACTTGGCTACAATAGAGACTATCGGTTGCACATCCACTTCATGCTCTGATAAAACAGGTAATCTGACTACAGGAAAGATGGTGAGTTTTCCTAATATTGCTATATGACCAGTGCGCTGACACCCTTGTTAAGCGGTTGCGGCTGTTGCGTTCCTCGATGCGTTGATGAAAACCGAAAATATTGAGATGAGAGTAGTGAGAGTGGACGACCCCCGGTCTTATGCTACTCTCGATGTCATGCACAAGATCATCAGACTCTGCAATGGTGCCAAGTTTGATGCTGCTACGGTCTATTTCCCCGTCGCAGAGTGTGTCATCAAAGGAGACCCAACCAACACTGCTCTCCTCCGCTTTTCTGAGGCCCTGTCTCAACATCAACAGCACTTCGCTTTTGAACAGCTCCCAACGTTTGTTCGAAATTCTGTTTAACTCCAAGAACGAATAGATGTTTTCAGTAGATGGACGATACGGTCAAGGGCGAAAAGAGCGGTAGTACCTGGTTGTTTGCCAAGGGCACTCCAGACATTTTGTTCCGTTCTTGTAGCTCAGTCATGACAGTGAACAGCTCTATCGTGCCGTTTGATGAGTTGGCGCAGGAACAACTCTCGGTGCTGCAGAGTGCACGATCAGTCCATTGTTTCACGTGCTCGCATGTTCACTCAAGAACAGCATAGATGTCGCAAGAAGCTTGACATGTTCAAGGACGACTTGCTCCCCCTAGCGATTTAGAGGAGGTCATGGCGGGGCAACCTTGTTGTGCTCATTGCTTTCCTGATCTTTTTCCTGTTCACGCGAGTGGTTGTAATCGAGTATCTCTCGGTGAGGACCTTCGGGATAGTTCGATATTCGTAGCCCAAGATGTTTGGTGGCTCGGTTTACATCTACACCAACGGGGACGAAATTCAGCACGACGAGAAGACGTGGAACCAGTCACGTGACGGGGTGTGTGCCACAAAGAACAGAGAAGGACGTTCACGTGGACTATGTTCTGGTTCCCGGCGGGACGAAAAGGCTACTTCATGACGTTTGCGGTCATGTGAAACCTGGGACATTGGCGGCATTGATGGCGCAGGTGCGTCCATAGTGCAGCCCCTTAAGTAGCGGAAAATCTAATACGTATGACAGGGAAGACTACTTGTCTCGATGTCCTCGCGCAGAGGAAAAATATTGGCGTTGTGACAGGTACATCCTCGTCGACGGCCAACCGATCGGCGCAGACTTCGCCAGCGGGACTGCTCATGGTACGCCTGATGCCCCTCCATGGAGGTGCCTTGTAATGTCTATACGTAGCTGAACAAATGGACGTGCACGAGGGAACAGCCACGGTTCGCGAAGCGCTGTGGTTCTCCACATACTTGCGGCAACTAGCTGAGGTCTCCGTCAAGGAGAAGAACCGCTACGTCGAAGAGATCATTGAACTGTTGGAGCTTCAAGATTTCACGGAAGCGCTGGTCATGACTTTGAGCGTCGAGGCGCGGAAACGTCTCACCATCTGTGTCGAATTAGCGAGCAAGCCTGAACTCATCTTGTTCTTGGACGGACCCACCTCTGGCTTCGACGCACAGAGCGCCTGGAACTTGGTGTGCTTCCTGCACAAACTCACGGATCAAGGGCAGGCCATACTGTGTACCATCCACCAGCCCCCGAGTCTGTTGTTCGAGAGCTTCGATCACCTCCTGTTGTTGGAGCGGGGCGGAGAGGCCGTCTACTTTGGCGACATCGGCAAGGACTCGAGAGTCATTCGGGAGTACTTTGCCAGGAACGGTGCGTTCTGCCTTGCCAACGTGAACCCTGCGGAATACATGCTTCTTGAGGCGATCGGCGCTAGGCTCGGCTCACCCGAGTATCAGCGGGCTCGCGGTGAAATCGACGAGATCAAGGCCTAGGGCTTGGTCATTCCCATCGCCGAATGCGTACATGTAGGGTCGATCCTTGCTTGATTGTGATCTTTCTGACGCTCGCCGTGCAGATGCGACCTCTTTCATGTACCAGTTGCAAACTGTGGTCAAGCGGAATAACATAAGCGCTATGACGTTCTCCAGATTACGTGTTCAGCACTCTCTTCGGGACCTACGGTATTGTGCCTTCGCGATGTATGTTTTTCTTCCTTGCGGCGGGTCGAACATGATACATCTTCTTCGGCAGTTTCTGGCTCGTCATGTTACCTGCGATCGCCATGACCCAGCTTGAGCTTATGTTTATCTCCAACCGACGCAAGTATACTTGTGGTATGTCATGAACGTTCATTCTTATATTGTCATCTGCAGGAACATTTATCCAAGAGTCGTTGAGTCGGATACACTCGCCGTGGTAGTGAGTGGGTGTTTGTTGCAAGGACGACGAAGCCTCTTCTCAACCGCGGTAGAGCGTGTGTCCAGATGACTCTGGCGCGGGCACGACAGATTTATCAGGCAGATGAGGGGAGGAGGTAATGCATACTGCGCCTCGTCCGCCCACCACTAAACACCTCGGCCGCTACGTAGCGCCACCGGGTTCGAGGTAATCGAGGAAATGAATCGAATCGGAGTGCTGGTTGTTCTGTCCACATACATCCGACCTGGTGGCGACGGCAGCGATTCTATATCCCAGAGCACCTGTAATATGGTCCCATTCTTCTGCGAGGGCCGTCCACAACGTCGCTCGCAACGTGCCCGATTAAGTGTTCAGTTTGATCGGTTTCACAGAAGGCAAGAAGGACGGTATCATCATGGTATGCACCATACGGGCGTCATGTCGTCATACTGGCCGTTGGACAGGTCAATTTTGCAGCAGCCTACGTTGCACCCGACGGCGAAGCCAACGTTCGGACTGTAACTGATCATGTCGAGCACATCATGATCGCAAAACTTGCCAGCAAGAAACAGTACGTCAACCGCTTCTGGATCTTTCTTTGCATCGACCCCTTCTTGCAGTGTCGTATAGGTAGCGATTTCGGCGGTATACCGTCGACCCCCGAAGGACTTGAAGACGTCTCCAAGTGTCCTGCGGTCGTAATTCTTCCTTTTTCTCAATGCATTCCGATGATCGTGTTGAATCTCTCGCCAGATTGCTGAGCTTTATCGCTGGAGTTGGGACAGGTACGAACTCGCAGGTCTGACAGGAGGCAACCTACCCCGTGTTTTCACTGCTGTAGAGAATGTTGCACGCGAGCTCCAAGCTTCAGACACGCTGCCTATATATGATATTTATGACAAGAGGGAGGACATGCCGATCTTTAGGCCAGAACTCTGAGTGGTGGAAGAATCGTAGAAATTTTAAATCAGAATATTGGTTATACTACAAATTGGTTGCCTCATGGTTTTCTATTTGCGGCGTGCAACTTGTGGACGACAATGTCCAAGTGAACCTTGGCTCAGCGGCGGTATTGACACTCTTCCAAAAGTCTGGCATCAACTTGCCATTTACCCTCGGTCCAGAGGTCGCTTCTTGCGAAAGCTAAGAAACACTGTGGGTGCTGTATGACGCCACGAAACGTGTAGTACTGTCCTACCCGTCACATCACAAATACCAGCTGAGCTGACCAGCACGCAGAACGACGGAAGCCCCGGTGTCGGTCTTTGAATACGACTTCGTCCACCCGCTCAACAAGTGAACCGTCCCACTCGCCAAAAATGTCCTCCGCAAGCTATGCACGATCCGGCATCCCGACGTCCTCAAATTCATGGACGTCGTCGAATCGGAGAGCGCGATACTCGTCATGACGGAGCGCGTGCGACCATTGCCGGTCGCGTTGAATGCGTGGACGCCAGCAAGAGCGACAAGATTGGCTTCTCTGGGGGTGTCGGTACGTCGTGTTAGGCTCCGCATCGCCTTTCTGTTGAACAGGCGACTGCACCAAAGGTCGCGCTTTCGTTCGTCAACGACTCGGTCGTGTCAACACATGGCAGCGTTGGACCCAACGCAATATTCATATCTTCGTCTGGGGAGTGGAAGTTGGGAGGTTTCGAGCTGTCGGGCAACCCCAAGGACGACAATCCGGTTCTCTACGTGAGTCTCTTTCGTTTGTCACGCGGGTGTTTTAATCAAAGCATTAGACTATGGGTGGTTTACTACCGGGGTCGACGAATCGGGGAAGTCAGAAAGAGCGAGTGGTCGACGTTGAAGGAGTGAGTTTCCTTTTCTTTTCTTGAAGGAACGATGCCGACGACGTGCACAGCGGTCCTGTGTCTGCAGCAGACAGCTACGCTCTCGGCCTCCTCTTGCATTCCTTCTTCAATTCCACCGACCCCCCTCCGGAAACCGTTGAACCTCCGCACCCATCACCTCAGCCTTCGTCCCGAGGCCCTATACCAGTCAGCGTGTTCCTATGCTTCAAGAAGCTGCTCAACCCGAACCCCAAGTGTCGCATGATGCTGAAGACATTCCTGGAAACTGGCGTGCCGGAGACGGCGGGCGACGGTTCTGGATTTTTTTCAGCAATCGGTCGGTCAAAGTATGCGCTGGCCTCGACAACTTAGCTAAGGCAGCGAGGCGGAGAAAAACGTGTTGCTTCGGTAAGCGATCGTGTGCCGTGCAACGTGCTAATGTCATCGACGCGACTGCAGCACACTGAAAGAATCAGCCTCTTCGTTCCCCGCCGAATTCGCGTCGTTTCGCATCCTCCCTTCCCTCGTGACCGCCCTCGAATTCGGCGGCGCTTCTGCTGCGGCGATTGTCCCACTAATTCTGCAATTGGGCACGAACGTGCCACCAGACGAATATGCCAACACCATTCTTGGCCCGCTCATCCGACCTTTTGCAAGTCCAAGGCACGCGTATGGCACTCTTCGACAGTCTCTCAGAGTGCGCGGAAAGACTCGACAAGAAAGCCGTCGTGGACAAGATATGGCCGAATCTAGTTTGTAGCCTCTTCGTTTTCGTGTCGATTGTGAGGTACTGATCGCGATCGTCAGCAATCGGGATTCACAGACACCGTTCCTGTGATCCGCGAAGCCACGATACGAGCGATCATTCTCTCGCCCAAGGTACGTCGTCTTCATTGTCATTTACGACTTTCATTGACATGCATGCGCGTAGCTCAGTGATCGATTCCTCAACAATGACCGCCTCCGGCATCTGGCCCGCCTCCAAAGCGACCCCGAAGATCTATATGAACAAACACCTGTGTCCCTGTCGGACGGCTAGGACCTACTCTGGGCTATAACACGAAGCGGAAAGTTCTGGTGCCCGTGTTCTCAAAGGCGCTCAAGGATCCATTTGTGTATGCAAGGGTGGCGGGGCTGATGGCGTTCATGGCGACGAGCGATGCTTCAGTGTCGAAGACGTGACCGCAAAAGTGATTCCGAATGTCGTCCCGGCGACCCTGGACAAGGAAAAGTGAGGCCCTTCACTCTGTCGTCGTAATTTGACGTCGTCCGTGGTCCGTGGTCTAGAATCGTGCGGGACCAAGCCTTCAAACTGTTCATGAAGTGTTTAGAAACGCACGCTGCGTCCATGGTACGCTTTCCTCTTTCATATAGTGTCGTTATGTTCATCTTTGCAGAGCTGGAAACTGCATCGGTCGAACCCAATGTCGCCCTATCTGTCCCGGGCGATTGCACGCAAGCTAGCCCCATTACCTTGGCCACCGGGACTGCCGGGGCTTTGGCGGGATAGGCCATGTCCTCTCTCTTGGGAGAAAGGTAGAACTACACGTCGACGAAGGAGATTGGAGTGAGTCGGTCGTCTCGGCGCGCGACTTAGGCGTTCACAGTTGACCTCCTCGTGTGCTCTTTTAGGCGCATTCGAGTCGGCGCCCGTCGTGGGGTCTGACCTAGTCCTGACGAGATTTATTTGACAGGCGAGGACGAATGGGGCACCTTTGACTCGGACCGGCTGGTGCCTATGCCGAGCTTGCTGAGCGTGCGCTGTCCCCGCGACCCCGCACGCCGCCCTGAGTGGCACGTTGTCATCTCATAGCCCTCGACCAATACCGGCCCCCATCCCCACCCCCGCGTCATCGCCGGCAGCGGATCCGGGCGCATCGAAGTCGACGGTTGGCATGTCCAAGGAGATGGCCGTCAGGATGGCGAGGAGAAAGGAGGAATTGTGGCTGGGTGCGTTTATCTCACCGTGTTCGTGGACAAGTCGGCCTGACGAGACACAGCGGATTGAAAAACCGAAGGAACAGAAATGGAACGTGTCTGCGACCAAGTGAACGGTCTGGGAACTCAGTAGACGTGCCATCATACCCTTTCCTCGGACGGTGTTTTGGATTTATTGCGTCGAGTTCCTGCATATGTCATCATCGCAGACCTTCCCATCTGTCGATACATGGCCGCAGTCATGACCACCCAGGTCCGGCATGTGCAAGGTCCCCGCCGCATCCGATTGCAGTAGAACATGTTTGATCGCGAAGCGCTGGAACACTCCGAACCTGACCACCATCTGTGACATGTGTCTTTATTCGACCCGCTACGACCGGTTCAGCACCGTGCAAGATCTCGAGGGGGCGATCGCCCTCGACCGAGATGCTCTCTCGCTTTGTCCGCAAGGACATCCTGATCATTCCGCAGCGTTGAACATTCTTCTCACTGCGAACTCGGGGCGCTGGCAGGATCTCGAGGAGGCCATTGCGAGTGTCTTCTCCCGAGCAGCACTCAAGCTTTGCTCGCAAGGACACAGACATTCGGTGTTCCTCAACAACCACTCAGATCGTCTCTCCATGCGCTATAGCAAGCTCAGAGCGTTGCAGGATCTAGAGGAGCAGGGGGACGATTAGCTAACGACGTGCGACGTTTTCGTGCCGCTCTCTTTTCTCTCCCTTTACTACCTGCTCTCGTCTCATAGTAGACGTGGCGACGTGGCGACTGACTCGGAATGGGGGCGTTTGGGTTTTATCCCCCCTTCTTTCGACGCGTGTTATACCTTTTGTGATGGGACCCCTAGTATACCCGCTGTGCTGGGACAGAAATCGATTCCACTTCGGAGGTTTCAGACGTTCCGAGACGCAATCGGGGGGCGCCCTCAGCCCGCGTCACGGGGTTCGTACTGACCTGTTTTCGGAGTCGGCGCTCGATGCTCGACTCGGAATGGCTAGGCTTCATGGACGATCCCAGAGGTAGTACTGTGAAGGTGCACAGTGCCTTCAGCGCTTGACCCGTCCATAATCCCTACCGTACTACTCTGGGAATGGAACTGGCATTGGTCGCCGGTACGTCAACATTTGCTTTTCTTTTGTTCTTCCGACTGATTTTTTGACCACTCCCAGGCCAACCATCTCGTCCATCCGGCCTTGCGCTTCTCCTCGTCTGCCTCTTGCAACCTGTGCAGTGGTGAAAGCACCTGTGAGCACCGCTGCCGACGACGTCGCGTTCTCTCACACGCATGCACGCACATTTATTCCCCTTGTTCCCAGCTTCGGCTCGTTGACAACCGCTCGCGAACGCCCGCAGGCGCTGGAAAGCCTTGCGCCCAAGACTTCGTCTACATTGATCGACGGGGTGAGACCCACCGACCGCGTCTACCGCTGTTACCGGCACCAACTCATCCGCTGTACCCAGGTCTAGCAGTATCAGTATTTTATCGTCGATAACACTGACGCGCTCCTGAAGTTCAGAGGGGACACGTGGGAGAGGATTGTGGGATTGTGTAGTACGTGATGACCACAGGCCAGGCGTGCCAGTTCCGACCCTATAAGTGGAACGAACGGCGGATCTGTTCCATCACGGTGAGTTCGACTCGTCACGTCCCCTCTGGCAGGGGCGCAATGAAGGACTGGAACTGAGAATCAGGGCTCCGTCACGATCCAGTCCGTACGTATGTATATCCCTTGACCCAATGAAAATGTTCCAACGTCAGTCAGGTCGGACGAGTTTGTACCTCGCGATCGATTCGGTTCGGCCCATTGCCCCAAAGAGAACTGGATGAAATCACGATTCCGTCTGCGCGACCACGTATACTGGGCGGTATGCTAGTACACATCAAGGCGTAAGCTTCAGGGTAAGCATGGGGGGTTTGTGTACTACTCGGATGAGATATTATATCTACAAGTGCGCGGTTTGACGGGTCCTGAGCGACAAGGGAATAATAAGATCATGGCCGTTGATGCGCACATCGGACCAAGGCCGAGCGAGTCCATCACGGTGACTGGCGCACCGGCGGAGGTATATAGAGAGCCTTGTTCTTCTCCATGAGTCGACCGCGGAGAACGCCATATGCGTGCGTGGACGGCACGACGTCGTGCTGGACGTTGGTCGCATCCGGGTGGTACACCTTAACGGGCTCATTGTCTTGCGATGACCGGTGACCTGAATTGAGCCAACTTGCTACCTCCACCAGTAAAGCGTGCAATGAATGATGTCAGTTGTTCTAGGAACCCACCCTGAGATTTTTCCAGGGTTTCCGGACGGCTCTCCACAGTGCTGAGTCGACTCTCCACCCTGCTCATCTGTGTATCAACCTCACTGAGCTTGATGGCAACCTTCCCGACCTCTGCTGCCACCTTCCTAATGCCACTGTGCACTTCGACAAAATTGTTTTCAATCTCTTCTGCAACTTTGCCAACTTTGGTCTCCACTGCCTTGATCTCATTCCTAAAGTGCCCAGAGGTTGCTTGTAAGTTTTGTACCTTCTCATTCATGGATCTCATTTTGAAGTAAGTCTCTTCAAGCGTCAACAGCTCCCCCCAAAAAAGGCATTTGGTGAGTTCTAGGGCTTACCTGCTTTTCTCTGAGCTTGCTGTGCGCCAAAGGTGTCTATGGAGACTGGGGAAGCTTGTTTAGATTCAGAGGTGGATTTGGAGGGGGCTGGCTGAATCAGAGACCCCATGTCATCGGAACCAACTGAGTGAATTGGAGACTCAGAGCCACTGTCAGGAACTAGAAGATCTGAGATGAGATGCAGAATGCAAGCAAAGCAAAGGCAGGGCTCACTTGCAGAGGCCACCGGAGTGGGAAATTTTGTTGGGATACGCTTAGTGCCAAAGGTATCCAAGGAGTCTCTAGGAACTACACCTCCTGAAATGTAAAAATACAGCCATGATGTAGCAGTAGGTTTCTTACCTTCAGAGACTACTTGGGGGTCACTGTGTTCCATTGAGACCTGTAGAGAGACGTTGAAGCAGTAATTGGTTTGTGGGCTTCGACAGTTGCTAGGCAGCTCCGTGAGAAAGCCTTGGATCCGGATCCGAGGAGTAGGCATGGCAGATGTGAAGATTTGATCGCATTGATAATGGATTATGCTGATTCCAGTTGCTCGTAAACAAAGTGCAACTATACTGCGGATGGACAGTTGGACAGTATTAAATACCCTACACGAAATATGATAGCGACCGAAGTGTACAACTATGACCTGTCACATCGGCATCTCTCATTAGCTGGGCGTGGCACCTCGTTGTTGTTTTGTCGCACTACTTCTGTCTATGCTAGATGGGACGCATATTAAGAAAGGTCATCGACGGAGGATGAGCGACCACAAAAGGAACTTGTGCAGCATCTTTTTACCTCCTTGGTGGAATGCGGAGCATGGCGAGGCTGCTCAACGACGTTTTCGAGGCGCACACTGTCGTCACCTGGTAGCCATGCACGAGTCCGATCTACGAAGATGATCCACGTCGGCGCACCCACATTTTCTCTTTTTTGGGGCTATTTTCCCGTCTTTCGGTTCGCTTCCTCCTGGGATTTGGGCGGACGGATATCCATTTTTGCAGCGCCTTGTGAATCGAAGGGCAGTTCGCAATCGTGTAAACTACCACCAATGAACAAAAAGGTTTACTTACACCAGGCTGGTGAGACGAAGGGAGTACATCCGTCGAGTTGCGTATGAAAACTGCTTTGTCTCCGACGTCACAGCCATTCGGTATAGCCAGAGAATTCACCAAACTGTGGTCGACAATAGACCCGATTCGCTCACGTGTGATGGCGTCCCAGAAGAAGAGTGAGTAACTGGCAAAGGCGAAGATGCACCAGCCGTCGCTCGCCACAACGAGGCATCGAAAACTCACAGCGCTATGAACAAACCGCTTCAAGAGCGTCTCCCCGGTGGCAGCATTGAGGTGGCAAATGTTGCCGTCTGGACAGGGCGAAGAGTCGGTTGTCGCTCGGCCATACGAGGGAATCATTCCGAAATGCGCTGACTACGACGCCGAAGAGACAGCGTCCGTGTCCGTCGTAGACACGGACAGAGTCGCGGTTACACGCAGTGTCGCCGACGAGACGACTGCCTGGCGAAAAATTAGCAGTGACTGCGAGAGCAACATTTTCCGCGCACCGCTTTCTTTCCACTCAATAAGTGGTTACGAGTGCCTCCAGTAGTGTGTTACATTGTTGAACGTTGATGTAGCGGCTGAAGAACGATATTAGTGGGATAGCGTTATACTGGATGGAGGTCAAAACGAGTGAAGGGACTCAATAGGAACGAAGACGAACATACCAGCCAACTACGATGAGCCAGCGCAGCGCTCACAGAAATCCTCATAGCCACGAAGATCCGATAGAGTACCCCGCGGGGTGCTCTCCGCTCCCACCGCTACTCTAAACCAGTGTTCTGCCGGTCAGTGACTTCACAGTGTGGGAAATTTGACGAAGTTCGCCGGTGCTCGTTCTCGCCTCCTACGTGTTTACATGGGCTGGGCTGCTCGTCTCGCCCTCCAAGAGGGGTTGCAGCCTGCACTTCCTCCTGCCCCGCTGCTGTCCACTGCCTGCCCTCGCGTCTCATACTCGCACCTGTCATCATCCACCACCCCTTCGGGCTCATTCACGTCGCCAGCGTGTCGAGTGAGAGGGCTTGCCGTCAGCGCTTCGTACCACACCGTCGGCGTCCCCCTCACGTCTCCTCACACCTGACCATCATCCATCACCGTCCCTCACGTCTTCTTACGCCTGTCATCGTCCACCGCCCCCTCGTGCTCGTTCACGCCGGCTGCGTGTCAAATGAAGCGCAAGGGCTCGCCAAGTTAGAGATAAAAGACATCACAAGCCACCGTCGTTTTCTCTTCTTCCGTCCATCTCGCGTAGATCTTCTTCACTCTGTCAGTAAAAGGGCAGGTCCGTCAACCCCTTGTCCCTTAGCCGCTCTATGCCCTGATCTATCATTCCATAGGAGCTCGAGCCTCTCAAATTCAAGTGTAACGCCCTAACCTTATTCGCCAACGCGCTGTCGAGAGGGAACACAACCGCGAGGCCGGTCAGAACGCAAGCCCAGCACCATCAAACGTATCCAATTCACCTTTCCCCAACCCCACCACCCATTCCGAGTCTGAGCGCTACCGTCCCAAAACATGTCCTCAGTCCCTTTGTCGAGTTCAATTACATAAACTTGCACTCGACGTGGCCGTCAGGCTACTCGTCCCTATGTCGCTGGCGACGGATCCACTCGTACTGACACCGATGCTTCCGCTGGCTCCCGGAAGCGCAAGTGTCCCTCTAACGACAAACTCTCCCTTCGGTTCCCTCCTCTGTCCTACAACGACTTTGGCCCTGCTGCTCTCTGCACAGCCTTCTCTTTCCAGTGATGAACTATGGCGAAGATGTCACCAACGCTCCGTCTCGCGGTGTCAGCGTCCTCCATCACATTACCAAGACAGATGATCACCTATCCGCGTGCTTCATCGGGCAACGCGAGTCAAGCCTGGCGGTACCCATCTGGCCGTGGCGTCAACACTACCTTCCGTTGCTCCTGCTCCAGCTGTCACAAAGTCTCGCAACTCCCAGCTCAAAGTCCCTTTCCGATCGCCCCCTTGTCCCCGCCATACTCTCGAATGACACTGTCAAGCTCAAGAATCTCCTCCATTCCGACGACACCTAGGTCATGATGGTAGCGTTGCAGGCGTTGAATGTGCGTACCTGCATCTCCCACCTTTATTAGTTAGGGTTTAGGCTCTCAACACCCCGAACATGATCTTAGACTCAACAAGTCCTTTCTCCACAGCTTCCTCGACGTCGGTCCGTCCGCCCCTGACGAGCAGTGCCAGCGGCAGGCTGATCTGTTCATCATGTCCGTCAACCCAAACCTCGGCCTTGTCAACACCATCGAAGCCATCGTTGTCTAGTCCACAGATGACATCGCCATCTCGTTGACTGTCTCTACTTCCTCTTCGACATTCGTGCAGCTCCCGGACGCGTCGAGACTCTATCTCCGGCTCGCGGCCTTCGTCAGGCAGGTGTTCGTCCTCATAGCAAAGTCTGCCGGCCCAGATGCCTCTCTGGCCGTGCGCATATTCTGCGAGTTCGAGTCTCTCGGCGCCACTGCGCCACAGGCCTAAATTGCGAGACAGAACGCGCCGTCCAACACTGTCCCCCCGGTCCTAGTGCGTGTTCAACCATTGCCGCTCGGCTCATTTCGTCCAGGTGCACAACCCTCTCTCGGGTACGAGATTCTGAATGCGCTACGACTCGCTCAAGTACGAGTGACGCTATCTCGCCATGTCTATTACAGATTTCCCGTCTTGGTTATTCCTCCCCCAACGACGTTCAAAATTCAGTGGACTGGCTCGCGGCCAATCCAAACGACGTCAGACCTTAGTACACACTCGCTACCGCCCTCGCTGCCACTCTTGCCGCCTTCGACCTCGCAGACCCGCTCTCTTCCTCCGGAAAAGTACACGGAAACCTCGCCATTGACAAGGGCACCATCGCCTACATGAAACGACAGCTCGCTCCTACCGCGACCTGGAAGGAACCTGGCCTCAAAGCGACCGACGCTTTTCATGACAGAGATGAGACATCGCGACCCTGGCTTGAAGAACCAAGAAGGCTTCAGAACCGGAGAGCTCGAATCTCAGATATGGAACGCCGTTCAGGACGACGCCTTCACCCACCTCCCTGTGACCCTCGTTCACTTCTGGAAACGTGCGCACACGTCCCATACTCTCGTTCGCTCGTTCGTGCAGTTTGTCCTGCTTGTTCCGTAACAACAAGGGCAGCCACAAAAGGAGCCCCTCGCGGACGAGTTCATGCTGCCCCACACCCAACATGTGCGACGTCCTCGTCCCGTCCCCGTCCCGTCCCTCCTCACGGTATGCCAGCTCCGAGCTGCGCAAGATCAAGCAGAGGCAAGTAGACATCCTTGCGAGCATTCGCATGGATCGGTTGAGGATGTTCAGGTCTGCTGCCTTCGCTGGCGGTGACGACGAAGGCCATCGCCCCAGAAATGATATTGCCATGTTGTATTCCCTCATTTAGCGTCCTCTACACGTCTTTTCCGCGAACGTGCGTCGCAGTTCTGGGTGCGACACTGTTAGGAAACTAACGCGGTCTGTGATCATAGAAATGTCGACGGGCAAACTACCCTCTTTTTCTGCACTGGGCCGTGTGGTCTACCCAAGTTCGTGACGTGAATATGACCATGGCTCTGTACGACACGCTTTCGGGCCACACCAAGGGTCAGCGATGTAGCGAGATCGTGCACAACTTCCTCCCTCTGGGCGGTGGAGAAGTAATACCAGGCAGCAGTTTTCCCGGTCCCACTGGTTCTTCCAGCGCCAGACCTCCGATGTCGTGGTTTACGATACTTGTTCTTCTCGAATCCTGCTGGACTCGGAGCATGTGCTTCCAATTTTACCCACAACCATCTTCGCTATCGCCAGTCAATCGACACGACAGAGCCTAATCCTGGCGCGGCGTTCGTGGTTGACTCTCCCGGTCTGGCTTATGGTGCACGCGTGACCAGTGTTCACAGCTCGGCGAGCAACGCCGTAGACTGGGGAGGCGTCGGTGCTTTGAACGTGCTGATTATATAAGAAGACCAAGGGTCCCTTTACGCACAAAGGCAAACTGACCGAATCGATCATTCTCAGATTCCAATAATCTGCATAGCCAACGATGCTGAAGCTCAAAAGCTCGAGCCCATCAAGAACAACACATTCAACCTTCCGTTTAGAAGGTACGCGTGTCGCGTGGAGTCCTTGTTCTCTTTGTCGATGCGCGTCCTACAGGCCTGACGCGAACGCGATTCGCTCACGCATCCTTACTATTATATTCTGTATTCATAACTCAACGCTACCTTGGACAGAGAAAAGATGACAATACTGGCCAACGTCGTCGATCAACTCATCTTAGGCGCGCAGTCAGACATTCGACTGGTGTTGAGAACTGTACGTCGTCTCCAGTTTCTCGTCGTGTCCTGGGTTGACGCGTGGCACAGGACTAAGATGAATGAGAAAATCACGATCCTGACGCCGTTCGACATGACGAGCAAGATACTTGGACCTTACATGTTTTCGCATACCGGGAAAAAGCTTGGGGACAAGATTGAGAAGTATTTCCAAGATCACTCGTTTGTCCCGCTATTTATTCAGGTAGGTTTCCCTCGAAGGCTGCCTGCAGCTGTCTGACGCGTCGTCGCGTGCAAGGAAACCACTTGAAGACGATTTATACTTGCTCTCCGTGAGCCACTCTCTGTTCGGTCACTTTCTACTTTATTGGATGGACAGGTGCGTGTCCGAAACACCATCAAACCCCTTGGATTGCTGCTCGACAGGGTGGTTGATGAAGAGAGGCCCATTTGACCACTGTATATCTCATTCCGTGACTGTTTACTTGATGACTGCAGTCCTGCTTTCCATGCTGCCATTCAAAACATATACATATATTCTCTAATGTTCACCGCAGGGGGCCTGTGCCCCAGGACGATGTTTAGCCTTGAATGTTAGCCGTTGTAACGTTGAAGTTCCACATATAGCGTCTGCGGCCCACCGCAATTTCCTTTTTGGACACGGCGTGTGCACACCCGTTGGCGCGCGGCCCGGGTCTGGAACGTCGCCTAAAAAAACCAAGTGCCCGACTCGGTGATGTTTGGTCGCCTTCGAAAGGAAATGGACCTACCGCACCTGTCCACTCAAACCGAGGTTTCCAATGAGGCAGGCCTTTGAGGCCCTCCTTCAAAGACCCCTGGGGCAGGCTCGACTCTGACAAGATTCGAGCCATGTTCGAGGACAGCAGTGGCACGTTCAGACGGCATGCTCTGGCCCCGATCGCGGTTGTGGCTGACGACGATGGCCACAGCGATGAGCAGCACTCGCACACGTCCTCGACGGTGTCTTCCCGCACCCACTCCATATCCCCGGAGCCCGTCAAACGCCCATACCCCGGTCACAGACACACCTCAACGTTCGGAAACCAGCCAGGCTCGGCCATTTACGAGAACCCGGTCAGCAGAGTGGTGCGCGGCGGCTCGTCGTTTGAGGGACCAGGCTCTGACCACCTTCCAGAAGACACTCACACCCCTG
This sequence comes from Strobilomyces confusus, assembly GCA_038093835.1. Classification (NCBI taxonomy): domain Eukaryota; kingdom Fungi; phylum Basidiomycota; class Agaricomycetes; order Boletales; family Boletaceae; genus Strobilomyces; species Strobilomyces confusus. The sequence continues at coordinate 17,819 of JBBPSZ010000004.1, forward strand.
TCGTTGGACGACCTCAACGCGGCACTCGCGGGTGCACAAGAGGAAGTGAGGTCTCTGGGGCGGCAGTACGACCAGCTCCCCATGGTGGTCGCTGGCCGGTTGGGCTCCCAAGTACGGGAGCGCGGCAGATCTGCCCCGACCAATGCCGACACCGCACTCGACAAGGGACACAGCGGGGGTCCTCGACTAGAACCGGGCGCCGTCATCGTGCCTCTGCCACCCTCTGACGCAGTACCTCCTGAGATTGCTTGGCTCTCCGAGTCCTAGGCCAAGGGAGCACTGAGCGTGAGTGCTCCGTCATTATGCGACCCCCGGTCTGACATCTCCTGACCAGGCTCTCGCGCGTTCGCTTCACGTCTCACCGAGCGCTCTGGCCGACCTGGCGATTTTGGCACCATCGCAGAATGCACTACCCCCGATGCCCAGTCGAGGGCACGACGTGGCATCCATCGCGCGTGCACTCAAGTTTCTTGGCACGGTGGATGAACTGGTGTGGCGACGCACCTCGTCCTCATTCGGATCTCGCACACTACTGCCCGTGTTTTCCAAGGAGAATGTGATCGCGCTCGTCTCCCGGCTTGAGCTCTGGGAGCGAGCCGTGCGGCGACCGTCGCGAGCCTGATCACGGGACGAGAATGGTCGGGAATGGGACCAGAGGTCAATGACAAGGGATAGTCAGGATCGTACAGCTCTACGCCGACGACGAGTGTGTCGAGCGAGTACATGATGCCCCATAGATTATCAACTGTACCGAAATGAAGGACCGCGCCACGAGAAACTGGGAGAGCAGGATCAACCAAACCGGCGGCGTTGACCGGGTGTTGCCCGGTTTCAGCATCACGGAAACTCTGGTTTCTGGATAACTATGAATCTGACCCATGTGACCCAAACAATGTAGACCTGGTCAAGGTCTAACTGGGTACTCGGTTGTTGCCTCTGACGTTACTGATAAAGACGCTGTCTAGAGGAGGTCATGTGACATGTAACACCACTGATGGACAATGGAAAATAAAAGTACAGCACAGCATGCAGGGTATGTTTTTATTGGTGGAACATAGACCTTGATATTATATATAACACACTGAATCCTTCTCTTACCTTAGAAAACCAGCCCCCTTGAGTTATACAACATGTTACATGATTGTGACATGACCTGTGACAAGGTGTGACTCGGCCAGTTCACCAGGCAGCTCCGAACCTCAGCCAACAACTGCGTCCATCACCTCCAAATTGAGCAAACACACCACGTACAGAAGTTCAAGCCAACCAACGAGTTGGTTTGGTTGGCTTGCCATTCGCGCCAGACGGAGAAGGCCATGTTGGACATCTCCGAACGATATCGCCAAGTATTTGCTACTTATTCTTGGTTTCTGGGTCCTGATCTGCCATAGCAGTGCCAGGCCTACTTTCCGCATCGTCCCAGCTTCGTTCATCCTGGATCACATCCTACTAGGTTGGCAGGTTGGAGAGCGACCGTCCTCTGTAACGTCTTTTCTAGCGTGCAGCTCTCACACTCAAAATACTTACATATTTCATTTACCGCACAGCCCAGAGCAAGGAGAGAGACAAATGAGAGGCGATGAGGGCAATGGTCCAAGATCTCCCGACTTGACCCCTGACACTGCTAGATGAAATCAAATGGACGGCCGCCGGGTCTTGCCCTCTGACTGGGCGCCACATGCGCAAGGAGAAACCATGAGCTGGCTGCTCTGGGCGACGGTGAGCACTCGGTAGATACGTGATTGCATGCCGAAATTTACATTTAGCGACTTGTTCCTGCGAATCCAGGCCTCCTGGAACCGACATCACTCGTCACGCCACTTTTGAACCACTCTGGCTCTGACTCGGACACTGTGTTTCCGTTTACTGCTTGGTCTCAAGCCCGTTCTGCGCCTCGTCACACAACATTCCTCTACATTCGCTGCCGCTTACATTTTTGCGCATAGCTGAGATCGACGACAGCTTTGGAATGGATGGTCTTCTTTGGTAAGGATGCGACTGTTTTGGATGTCGTCGACAGTGTCATTCAAGAACCTTGGTTGCTCAAGGTACTCCCTTCTTCCTGCAGCGATGGCTCCATGCTTATGCCGGTTGGCATGTTCTGTCCATAGGCCGCAATTTCTCTGAATTTAAGACCCCTTTTGGAATTCACACAAAACTTCAGTATGTGATCACCTTGGCTGTAGAGTGATTTGCACGACATTAGCTCCTCGTCGATTATACTCGCTCTTTTTTCTAGTTTCTACTACCACCGAGTTGGGCATTACCTTGCTTATCGCAAGTGGTGCTTCTTTTTACCGTTCTTGATGGAGGTTTCGCAACTGGGTAAGAAACATTTTTCTTGTGCAATCCACATACTAGTGCAATTTTTCTGACGGCGAATGGAGTGTCGGCGATGCCGTTACTATGTAGGATCTGTGTCGCACCCGACTCGATGTCGCATGGAGACCGTCAAACACACCCTGCTCGATCACTACACCTTCAACTGGAAAGACGGTCGCATGGCGCTCACGCTCGGTCTGGGTGCGTCTCACCCTTTTAACATCCTTCTGGCGCTGATCGCCAAGGGCAGGCTCTCTGCTCAATCATGCAGAGAACCCAAACGTGTCATTCACAGTAGACACTGAACGCGAATGTTTAGTGTACATGTCGGCGTGCATGATTCAGTCTGAAGAGAAACTGCATGTACTATGACCATCAACCCTGTCGGCGGTCCACCTCCCGAACCTTGAACCCCGAGGAAAATATCAGGGTGGCCTAGGGGACGTGAAAGGCACCCGGATGACAACGGCCCAAGTGTGGCACGTATGCTCTCTTCTGGCTACGCTTCTAAGGAAGCCCGTAGCCCGAAACGACGACGAAGCACCACACCAGGTAGTCGATCTCTTTCCGATAGCAGATAGCGTGGGTATGATGAAATGCGGATATATAAACGTACTCGTCCGTCAAACTCCCGTCCTCCCATCGTATCAGGATGTTGTCCCCGTAAATGTCAGCATTTGATCCGCCATGGTGCAATGCAAAAACGCAAACCGATGCCCGCTGCCGCGATCTTTTGCCAGGTCTGTGTACCCCCTTGGACGTATGCAAGTATATATGCCACCAGAGTGACGACCTGGGACTAGGTGAGCGACGGAGAGCATGAATTAGCGCAACCGACCTAGACGATCCCGGCCAAGAGCGAACCCAGCTGTGAATGTACCTGAGAAGGGGCCGTCAGAACATACGCGGGAAACACGCATGGACAGTAGCTCACCCCGAGCGCAAGGTAGAGTCACGGTGTGAGACCGAGGCTGGAGAGGTAGACAAGCGAAAAGGGTAGTCGTTCTCTGCATTTCAAACATCATACGTACTAGTACCTGCACGCGTCGCACCCAATCAACTCTCCTGCCACAGCTCCCGGTACGCCCCTCTTGCGTCCTCGACCCTCTCTCCTCTTTGGTCACGGGCTCGTTCCATTCGGGACCTCCTTGATCATGTGTCAGATGGACTTGTACACTTCGCCTGGGGCAAAGAACACGTTGGTTCGCACCAGAGTCACTGGCATCAAAGAAGAGGGCACGTACCCGTACGCGGACCTCTGCTATTTTCGTCATACTAGAGGCCTATGGTAAGTCCATCATAGTACTCGTGGCTCAATTCCAAAAAGGCCTCTTCCGTCAGGACCCAGTGCAGATTGTTATTCCCGATACGGTAGTATTGGGTTATAAGGGCGTGGGGGGACCAGGACCCGGTCCTGGTGTGGGTCTGTGTGCGAGGGAGAGGCTCCAGGGCTGTCGATCCTGTTTGCGCGTCCGTCGGGCACCCCCTCTCCGAGGATTAGGGTCGGGCTCCACGAGGGATACGGTACGCGCAGCGCAGGGACAGGCAGAGGGACAGGATAGGTAGCGGTTTCGACTGCCTCCTTTCCCGGGCCGTTTAGGAGACTTCCTTACCGCTGCACGTCGGGAGTAGGCACTTCTTGAGCGTGGAAACCAGGACTGAGCTGGCAGCGCAGTGCGACGAGTGTGGGTGAAGGTGGGTGGGGGCCTGCCCGGTGATAAGAACCAGTGGGGGAAACCACTCCCACGGACCAACCGGGCGCAGCATGCCCGAAAGGGCATGCCACGCACTTCATTGTGCCCGTGTGGATCCGGTCCCTCGCCATGCACAAGGCATTCGATAAGCGACACAGAATCATACTCAGTTAGTCTCGAGCTGCCGAACCCTTTTTACCAGGTCAGACAAAGTTATAAAGTCCCCGCTTTGATTTAGTCTGATACCCACTTCCTAGTTAATCATATATGCTTAGCGAACTTCTTTCGCCGGTGTATCCCTCGTCGGTCACTCGTTCGCATCGTCGCCGTTCTCGGTCTCCGTCATCTCTCCACTTGTCCCCTGCGCCACATACAAAGCAGTCCCTGGGTAAGAAGCCCGCCCTTGCGTGCTTATTCTGTCGAGGATGGAAGATTGCGTGCGGTCCGCCACAGCCAGGCAGCAAGGACAGGATTTGCAAGTGAGTAGCATTCCGGATTACTCCATTTTGAGTACCCTGTACCTCACCGGTTCTGACAAACTTGTTCATTGGTTCCACGCGCATACACGAGTTGTATTCTATTTTCTTCCGAAGGGAGCGTTCTATTATCTCCCTTCAATCACCTAAACTTCTCGCTGATTTCCGTGACAATCATTTGTGCCGAATAAGTGCTGACTTGTTACTTTTCCCAGTCAATGTGCCCGACGGCATCTCAAGTGTGAATACCCACTCGAAGGGGAATGTGAAAGTGCCGGTCGCTGGTACCCCAAACCTCTTCAGCAACCCCTGAGATGAATCCAGACAGGTCTAGAGTCAGCCTAGTGAAGAGAAATCGGAAGCGCTCAGCGGACAAGAGTTGCTAGCTTGCTGCATCTCTGTGATTCTCGTGCAACGCTGTACGCCCTTCCACTCAGGTTTTTCTCCTTCGTTTTTCGTTATGCTTTGTTTGCTTTGTTGCTTGCTTTCCCTATTTCCTTCTCGCAACATTTGTGACATCTTATCCATCATCTATTCGGTTCCCCGCTTTCCCCGCTTCTTTCGTGGCATGCTATAACGCACATGGAAACACTGATGCTGTCTTGTTTCTCATGGGTCGTTGCCTGCAAACTGTTATCAAGCCATCTATTACGCGCTACATCAGCATGACGCGCAGGATGTCGGGCACGACGCACACGCACCTGGGCATTTTTGCAGAGGATGCACGTTATGCTGCCACCAATACACAGATGCGTGTGCCACAACTGTGCAGTCATTACTTTCGACCTCGCACGACCCCGAGACCGTACGTCTCTTCCAGTCCCACCGTTTCCTCGCCATTGCTGATGACGACCACGCAGCACGCAAGATACCTCACATATTAATTGGTTATGCGCGCGCGCGACATGTTCAAGCGGGGGCTTCAAGGGTAACTTGACCGACGCTCCCTGTACGCAGGATTTGACGCTCCTTGCAGAGCACGGCCACATCAAGCTGTCCACGTCTCTTCTGCTACCGCGTCAGTGACATCCCACAAGTACTTTTCCCCTTTCGCCTTGGCTTTGCCCCTTGTCGGCCGGAGCGCTGACGCCCGCGGGGCAGACGGACAGGAATCGTGTACAACGTGACCTAGCACACCGTCGGCGTCATCGTCTACAAGGTTGTCGGAAACCGGTACATTTGAGCAGCGTGTCAACCTCTGCGTCGAGCACGTCAAGTACTCCAAGTGTCAGCAAGTATTTCTCGACCGGGTGAAGCGCAACCACGAGGCGTACGCCGCAGCAAAGGAAAATGGCGGGTACGTGCCGCACGTTTCGGTTTCTGGCTCGGAGCTGACACAAGGCAGGGCTTTTGCAAACGGGTGAAAACTACTTTGCCACCAAATACCCGCAAGAGACCGTCGATGTTGTCGAGTGCATGCATTATCTCTCTCCCCGAGGCCCTCTCTCTGCATTCCCCCGCTTCTCTACCGCAGACGACTCAACATCGCCGATGTGGGCGTGCAACACGTCGAGCTCCATCGCTAGCAGTTGTGGATAGCTAGGACCGTCTGCTCAACAGATGACGCCAAGAATCAAAGGGAAAGGCGCACTTCGAGATGATGCGGCAAGAAAGCTCTTTTAAGATGTTGTGTTCCGTAAGGTTACTTCGAATGTGTGCCAAAGCTTCGTCGCGTAGATGGTCGAGCCCGACCTAAGGTGGCGCCGTTACTTTGACGCTCTTTCGTGAAGACGACCTTGACGCGCTGTAACTGTTAGGGACGTTCAAGTCCACAGTCTAGTGCAAAGACTTGGTCTCCTCGGTCAGTAAGCACTTGTGGTGTTGCTGGGGCCACCACCAGCAAGGTATCCCACTGCACTATTGCCACATCGCAAGGAGCACTAGACTTCAAGTCATGTTTTTTTTTGTAGGAAGAGACAAAACCTATGAATGCTATACATGCCAATTCATTGTCCTAGGTGTTGACCAACTTCGGCAGCTGGATACACATTTTCGCCTTGTCCAACAACGGCGCCAACATGGCCAGATCGTGCTCCTTCCGAATGTAGGCCCGCCCTCTCACCCCATTTGGCCACTTGATATCCGGTGAAAGCGCCATAGGGTATCTGGCCTGCCTTTCCTTTCCTGCCCAGTCAAAGTCGATCAGCCGCGCCGTCGGTTTTCTGGTCGGTGTGACGAAGATGTTCGGCGGTCGCACGTCGCCAAACACATAGCCAGCGGAATGAAGTTCACAAAGCGCTTGGTTGAGGTCATCTGGAAACTGAGATGGTATGCCGAGTCTGTCCAACCCGTCGTGGAGCGTGTGTCCCTCCAGATATTCCATCACGACCATGCGTTGGTCGCCATACGACGGCTGCCCCGGCTCGACGTCAATCCGTCCACAGTAAAGAAGCTGCGGTGCATATCCGATCGATGCCATGTGCCGATGGGCTTCCTCGCCGTACTCGACAACGAACTTGACGACAACGTTCTTCGGGTTCTTCTCGACGGTCCTCGCGAGGAATGTCACGCAAGAACCGCCACCTTCCAGCGGCGTTTCGTATGTGAACCTCACCAAAGTCCCCTTATCGTCGTAGGCGGCCGGCGTGGGGAAAAACCGAGGGTGTGGAGGGGTAGGGGAGCCCTCTGTGCTCAAAGGGGTCACCTCTTTCACGCCTTGGTACCACACGTCCAAAAGTGTCAATGACTCTCGCAGAGCACAGAGGACGCGAGTGAGTCGGAAGCAATGTGCTTCGTCGTGCACGGAGTGAGCGGGAACCCAGAGAAAGTCCGTGAGTCGTTGGACAATGCAATTTCCTGTGATGACGGCTCCCAAGACGGCCAGCCATGGCCCGGCATGGGCGACGATGAAGGCAGGGCAGGAGCATCTCAGGCGGACCTCCTTGTTCTACGCAGAGGATCAGTAACAGACGTGGAGAAATGGATGTACACGGGAGACCGTTACCTCGTCCTGACGGTGTATGCGCAGAAATGAGAAGCTCCCTTGGATAGAGGGGTCTGACGACCCATCTCCAAACTCGTTCTTCTCCTCTCCGACGACCAGGTGCACCTGAAGCTCGTCGACAGAGCTAAGTACTAAGAAATCTGGAGCGGTTTTGTCGCCGTTGCAAGCCATCGTCAGGGGACGGCGAAGGACCTTCCCAAATGCTGAGGAGATGGCCGCTCTACGGGCGTCTTCGTTCGCATAGATTGGGGCGAATCGGGACATCAGCTCCCCGACATTGCACACATCGTCATCGGACACGTTATATCCAGGGTCGAAGGCCTTGCTGGAGAAATGTGCGAATGCCGGATTGAACAGCTGAATCCGAGGGGCAGCCGTGTCCGTGCGACGGCTTACGGCGAAGCGACCATCCAGTAGCCGCATGTCGCCGGCCTGATGTTTCAAATACCCGAGTGATTTGGCAGCTTGAGAAGGGGTGGGAATGCGCGACTCCTTTGAGGTGAGACGGAGGAAGGCTGTCCGGAAAGCGCAGCGTTCACGGTCCCCATAGAGAAAGCTGGAGGAACTGCTCACATGTGGTTAATGCACCCAAGACGTCCTCTTGTGGTTGAGTTGGGCTAACCCCTGAAGAGTCCCGGTAACTGATCGCAACGACCTCTGGCAATGCCGACCACGCACCGGAAACTCGTTCGCCCAAAACCCTGACGTGGATGGACTTTCTTTTCAGGAGGGATTCGCTGAAAACATCCACTAGTCGCGATCTGGGATCCAAGGGGCGCCACGCGGGTTCGCTAGAGTCAGCCTCATCGACAGCCTGGTAGAGAACGATGCGGGCGGCGGCTACGTTGTCAAGCCGCGCGGCCTGTTCTTGCTTTATCGAGTGTTTGAGGTCGTCGACATCGGCCTCTCTTTCCATCCGGACCTTGAAGGCCCACACCTTCGGGTCGTCGCCGTCCATGACACACCAGAGCTGAATGTCAGGGGTGGAGGCAGGTGATCCACCCACGTAGTCGTCTGAAAAAGAAAGGTGGTCAGCAACAACAACAGATGACCGCAGATACGCACCTGCGCATGACACCAACACGTGTATGTCGGTCGGAGGGGGATCAGGGAAAGCACCTCTAACTGGGGTGAGAGGATGCAAGGCTTCTAACTCGTCTGGACGCGGAGGTCGGCCCCGATGCTCGCGTGGCATCCTGCAGAGACGAAGAGACGCGGCATCTACGTCGTGGAAGGTTTTGGGCCGCTCTCCCTTTATGAGACCCTTCAGTTGTCCGACGAACGCCTCCGGGGAGATCCAGACTGTGAAGGCACATGTTTCGTCCTCCCCGAAGACGAGGCAGTTGATTGCCACGGTAGTGGTAGACATGGAGTGCCGGTGGTTAACGTTAAGGTTGATGTCCAAGAGGCGTGCGTTCGGCGACTTCCGAACACTCACTCCCGTTAGGTCCCTACGCTTATAAGTGCCAGGGGTCCATGATTTCTGCCTTTTCGGGTAATGTCGAGGTTACTGCAGCGTTTTCACTTAGTTTGTGTCTAGCACACGCAGAACGCATTTATGTTCCTTCCTATCTTACTAAAGGGACCCAAATCCATGTATAGTGCATCCATCCATGTATTTACTTTTCAGTAGGTCCTATTTCTTGTCGAGCTACAGCAAGTTCGCAAAGGGCCCATATCGTTTCCAAATCTATCTAATCTAAGAATTAACGGGCGACGGTCTGTGAGGGTCCTGCGAGCGACGCTTGGGTCGGTTGGGCCGGTAGGAGCGGTTGGGAGCGGTTGCGGATGGTTGTGCATCTGCAAACCCTAAGCGAGGAATGAATGCTCAATGAGCAGATTATTTTGGTTTAAGTCAGGATGGGATTACGCGACTGCCTTGTATGGCTTCATGATGCTCGCTATTCGTAGGCGACTGAGCAACGCTGGTTATCTGACCGATTAAGAAAATCTGATCAGTGTCAGATTTCAGTTGTGGTAACCAACCGATTATGATAAGCAGATCAAACGAAACGAAGACAGTTTCGAACGTATTCTACTACAGATAATCCTGAGAGATTGTATGGTACCATTCCTTGTCAGAGTAATTGTTGAGATAGAATTCATCATACACCTCCAAGGCAACACCCGCTGTAGCCGCACGATTGTGCCGAAGACCATAAACTGGAATCAACTCCACAGCGTGTGCCACGGCAGTAATGGGGATTATACTTGCAAAGCGGTAAGACTGACCATCTGGTCCGAGGACATGCTGACGTCGTACTCTGTACATCATTGTCATATCATCTGGACCATTGATAACCTCGAAGAATTGGACGTAGAGTAAGGGCATCTTGAGAGGAGTAGGGAGAAGATGATTCTTCGTCTCAGAAAACGAAAAGACGACGCGAACTTGTGCGATAATGGGTACTGCAAAGTACAGGTTCGTGAGCAAGTCAGTTCAACCAGAACTGAAACTTACCATCCCCATGGGGGTTATGAAGGAGTACAGTATCGCATTTGCCGAACATGAACTCTGAACCAGGGGGTAGGGCTTGCAAAAGTTGGCTAGGCATGACCTTGGGCCCGAACCTCGACAGTAGTTGAAGTCGAAATGAATTCCAGACGTTCAGCGTGTTCAAAACGGGGAACTGGAAACTGAGCCTCGAGAGATAGTCACGAAGCGCGCTGAGCCAAACTCAGGCAGCCGATATGTTGAAGAGACCCACTCAAACGACTTACTCCGGCTGGTAGGGTTGATGGTGACGTGGGCTGCCACACGTGCATCTTCCGAGACGATGCCTTTTAGGAAAAGATTGCGGATAGGGCGGTCCTTTATGGAGAAAGTAGCGTGATCCTCAGGAGAGACACGAAAGATCCACGCAAGCGTGGGGTCAATATCAGTCATCTCGTCAAATTCCTCATCCATAATGTTGTTGAGCGAAGCACCGCGCTCCATGAGTAGGGTTATGAGGTGGAATTGGCGCATTCTTTCTTCTCGGTCTAAGAGGCGTACAATTTGTTGTGCGAACGTATTCCGCTGGTGGCTTGTGCGCTCAAATGGGTTCTTGCAGTGCGTGATGAGAAGGCGCTCGCTGACATCGGCGGTAAATTGAATGGAAGCACCCGAATTACGAATTGAGGTGGGGAAGTGGTGAAGCAGCTCGAGTTTGGGGATTTCAAAATGTTTGATAGGCCCCGACGCACCACGACGAAGGCCTGCGTCAATGACCGCTTGCTTGAGACGATGAAATTCGGCCAGCGAGTTGACCAAGGAGACGATAGATGAGTCGGAGAACGATGGGGCCTGAGCTTTGTATATGAAATCAACCATAGCTCGGACGGCATGGACAACGTTTGGGGGAGTCGGTCCAACAATCGTCACAACAATCGTCCGTTGCAAGTCCCTGTGTTCCCGACCGGTCATCTGTTTGATATGCGAGACGCTGTTTGAAAAATGGCGTGTACCAACACGTTTGTGCTGGCCCTTGAACCGAGAATCCAACTCATCAGCACCCAGTGCCTCTTTGCACCATTTCAGGACATGGTCGAAAAAGAACTTATGTAAAGTGTGGAGGATTTCAGGAGTAAGGAAGGTAGCCGGGTCAGCAAAGCGCCAGTCCCTCCAAAAGGGAAGGTGCACGCCGCTGAGGTGAAGCTCTTTTGCGGCTTCGAGAAATTCCCGGACCTTCCATGGGTTGATACGCTGGGCAAGACGGTGGATTTGTCGAAGTGTGTTACGACTTACTCTTTTCTTTCCATTTCGCTCCTATGCTTCGCCTAGTCGCTGGTTCAACCCCGGCCTTACACCTTTTCTTTCTTCTTCTTTCTCACGAATGTTCCAACACATTCTACGACGTTCTACGCTTACCAAGACGCTGACGCGTCCCTCTTCTTTGCTCTCCTTTCGCCATTGGTCGACCAATGTCGTACCACCTTTTATTTACCTTTCTTAGCTTGGTCCGTGCACCGCTTCCTCTCGTATATAAACCGTCGCGTCGCATCCATGTACTCTAGCTTCGACCTACCTAGTCATCACCTTGTCGCTAGAACTGCAATCCACTGGTTGCTCGCTTCCCTCCGTCTTCTCGAAAGCTCCCTTGTCCTCGTTGCTTTAGGCAGCACCTCGTTCCTCTGCTAGGAAGTCCCTAGGCAGATCATTCGTCCTCGTTGCTAGGAATTCCCTAGGCAACTCCCCGTCCTCGCCTCAGGAAACCCCTGCCTGGACTCGTCCTCGTCGTCTAGGAAATCCCTAGGACGACTTCTTATAACCTTCGTCGACCAACTAGGTTTGCGTTTGTCCTTACCCAGGCCAACCGTAACAAAGTGTATGGAGCCCAGAGCGAGGAGGATGAGGGGTAGCATTGTGAAAATCGGCTTTGGTGGCAAGGGTGACAGGTGATGCGCTATGTGCGATGCATGCGATCATCAGTTGTTCTGGCAGATCGGCAACATAGCCTGCGAGAGGCATGAAGCAGTAACGTAGGAAGCCAGAAGGATCAGCAACGCGAGCGCCCCGAGCAGCTATGTTTTTCAAGGAGCTGCAGACAATGTCCATGCAACGGTGCCAGAGTCTCGCTTGGAGGACTGCCGCATAGTCACTGTGCACAACAAATTCAGTGATAGGCATATACGCGACGCAGGACCATGCATGAGCAGTTGCTTTCATGCGCACGTCAGAACAAATGTTTCCGATGGTAAGGAATAGCGGGTGCATCTCAAGGTTTCCAGTCTGCCTTGAAACGGGTGTTTTGTCGGAGGCAAGTATGACGGGAATGATGGTGGCCCCAATGGGGAGTTTGTCCTAACAATACGATGAGCAGAGAAGGAATATAGAGAAGCTGACTTACCTGTATCCTAGTTGCCTCTCGTGATGACATCCATTCCCCGTATTCACGATCGTTTTGTCCAACGTAGACTTGATGGGGATCATAGCACATAACATTGTTAAAGATCGGGTTGCCGAAAATCATCTGCACCACTTCGAAGGCGTCTCTCCAGAGCAAGTATACCGGGTGAACAGTAACGTATTCGTCCATCTCAATTTTGGTGCAGCGCCAACATGGGCCCTGGGGTAACGTATCCATCCACGAGAACAGTTCATCCACAGATTTGAACATCGGTTTTGCCCTCGTCTTGAACTGTATTTTGATGAGGCGAATGGCAAAAGGTAGGGAACTAGGTTACCCACCCAGCCCAGCTTCAAAAACCGTGCGATCTCTCCTCGATTGAGATACTCGCACAGAAACTTGCCGAATTCCCATTCATCCCTGTCAGAAAACGGATAATACTTGTTTTTCATGCGAGCTTGCGCAACTTCTTGATCTCTTTGGGTAGATTCGGCCGCTAGACGCTCAAGAGTGTTCAGCGTTTTGCCATAGATGTAGCCTGAGTTTGGATGGTATTGGCCATGACGGGGCACGTGCTGCTGAGAAGACAATCCTGGGGCAGCTGGAGGCATTGTCTCATTCGAAGGGTGATTATCGTTGAGGTGAGACCAAACAGAGTCTATTGAGGGCAACGGTTCTGAGCAAAGTGGACAGACAAATCTGCGGGAAATCATCAATACTTGAAAATATACTTGAAAGTGCTCACTCTTCATTGAACTCCAGAGGACGCACGTCGTCCAACGACTCCATCATAGAGTCGACGCTGGCTTGTGTCTAAGTCCTTCAAACTCCGCCTCAACTTCTAGTTGTGAGTCAGTGCTTGAAGTCAGCACTTCCGCCATAACTCTTCACGCATCCTACTCAATACTGTACATAGCCAATATGCCGCCATTCTCTACAACCACAACTCCACCCTCCAGCCCCACCAGTTCCTTAACATGCTTTGAGCGCAGCGACCCAATGGAAATGTCCCCAGCTCGCAAATCACCCTCTCTGTGTCGTTTTCGCCCCTACCCTAAGTCCCCGGTACTCGACCCTGCCTGCAAGCATCCTCATGCAATTCTGGCCCAAAGTCGAGGCCCCTGTGGCTACTCCCGCTCTACCAAGTTGAGCCCATCCGAAGTAAGTCTGAATACATTTACCTCCATATATTTACCATCCCTTCTAGGCCACAGATATTTTTCTTCGTGGGGTCAACGCTCTGCCCAATGACATTCTTCGATCCGCGGTGCTTGCGAAGTACGCTTTTGCGGAGAGGAGTCGCCATCAACTTCTCTTGGCTACCTGGGACCTTGAGGGGACGAAACGCCAGGTGAAAACCTTAGAGAAGATTCAGAATCACCTAGAAGGCATGCACTCCCTCAGCGAATCAGAATACAAAGTCTGGCTCCAAATGTATACCGATCGAGGTCTCGCCGACCTGAAGGACGATGAGCTGTTTTACGGGGATCAGCTTCCCGTTGCTGCTCGAGAAGCAGATCGAGATGCATCTGAACTGACCATGATGGTAGATCGTTCCAGGGTGCGTGGTTTGAACGTTGACACCCTAAGTGATGATGGTAGTGGTGACGAGCGCGGCCTCGAGGATGGGGATCGGTGGTGATCAAGTCAAATAAAGCATTGTATTAGCGAGGACCGCATTTCGCAGTGATCTTGACTAACTATTGTACGCAAGTACACACCCTTCACGAGTTCTACTATTCACTCATCACACAGTTGTTCGCTCAACGTACATGTGTACCCCTTTCCGCTACGTGTTCAATTGATACATGCGCGTTGTCTTTGTTTCGGTACCCCGGACAGTGCGTGAGCCTAGATGTGAATGTTCCGTGTGTGTATTTTAGAAGCTCGCGCATGGCCTGATTATATAGGTCACCTTCCAACCCCAACAGATGAGTCTCCGATGGCTGACCGACGCGGGCGTTCCAAGCGTCGTACGACCCTCGCCAACCCACGGGTGAGTACTAGTGGACATTCCTACTCTAATCTGAACATCGTGTTAGAAAATTCCCAAGCCACGTGGAGACTTCAACCCGTGCGGGCGACTAGACACAAGTCAAGTGAACTGCGCTGTTGAGGGGACAGTCGACCCCGATGCTCTTGATGACGACGATCTTTCTCACCATATCCTTCAAGATGAAATCCCAATGAACGACCTGGTGTACCCTTCATCCAACTCTCGCTCATTCTCTCCAAGTCTAGATACCCAAGACGACATTCAAGTCACCGGTCCGTCATATCCGTCGCCAACATATCCCAGCTCTTACTCATCTCTAGATACCCGAGGTGAAATCTCGGTGGCCGGTCTAGCATATCCGCATTCCAGCTCTTACTCTTCGTCTCTGGATATCTGAGGTGAAAGCTTGGCGACTGATCCAGCATATCTACCATCAATGTCTCATGGCTCTTACTCATCGTCTCTGGATACCCAGGGTGGAAGTATGGTGGCTGGTCCAGCATATCAACCCGCATCGTTGTCTCGACATGCCCTATCCAGTCCGTCGCATTTGGCCTTCGATAGTTCATTCCCGAGTCTTTCCTCTGTCCCTCCATCGCAAGTCCATGCACAATTCGACCGGCCTCATGAATACAGTACAAGCAATGTATGCCGACTAAGTGTCCGAGTCCCGCAAGCAGCAAGTCGTGGTTCCCGCAGTGCTCCGTATGTCTTGCCAGGCATCCGTTTTGTGCCAGCGTATGCACCATTGCGCAAAGACGAGCAAACACGTGGCGATGTGATCACCGCCGGAGTTTTTCGTGTAAGTGTGCGTTCTCATCTTATGGTACTAAACTTACGCTCGCTGGCACTGCCCAGGCTGGACAGGAAACATCAGTTATGAATGTACCTCCGCCAATCCGTCGTTTGCCCCCAGTGGCTGACAACCAAGGTTGTCGTGAAGTTTCTACGTCAGCTTCGGTAGCCCCAGCCCCTTCTATCACCAGAACCCCTAGCGTTGTCACAGTAGGCAAGACCACCATGGTGCCACCCGAGACGATCACAAAGATCCTTGATCAAGCAAGGTTCAACATGCGACGAAGTATCCTGTGCGATAATGCAATGCCTTCGGCGACTCAACTCAGACAAATGTGTCAACAGTCGCTCCAGGCTGCCACTGCCGAACTTATAAGTAGGTTCAATCATCGTTCACAACAAGAAGCTGATTTACTTCCCCAGACTCTTCAACACCATGGAACGGTGTAAGCAATCACAAATACCTGGAGAGCGTCGAAGCTGTTGCTGCGGCAACACGAAAACAATTCAAGGATGCTGCTCGAGGTCTCATCCATGAGGCATATGGCCTCCGGCCCGATATTGACAGTGCGCCCGACGCGGAGATCGTACTAAAGCAAGCAACGATCCCTTCAATCTTGCAACACAATTGATGGCTGCATCAGTGGGATCCTCAGGTACATTCTGTTGTATTTCGCCTGTCTGCCACTACTGAAACCTATTACTTAGTCTGGACATCTTGTCCGTTTTTCGGGACACCCTGCCCTCATATCCACACTACTAAACGTGGTGTGGCTCGGTGGCCTCCATTCCTACATTGACGACACAGCCACTAGCTTCGCTCATGTCGCTGCCCTTACCGCCTCTGCGATCCATTCAGCTCTCGCAGAGCACTACGGTGGTACCTTTCGTTTAGTAGAATTTTCCTCGGCGAACACTGAAACAGTTTACAACCAAGTCGTTTTGCTACTGCTAGATCCTGGCTGGCGTAACCAGCTGGACTCACTGAGGGAGAAGATCCGAGAGCGTGGTCTCTCCCTTGTCACTAGTGTAGACCAACCTCCAATTTCCCAACCTCCAATTTCACAATGCGCCCTTCAGTAGTACTACTGTAGTTGTAGTTTCTGATTAGATGTCACAGGTGGTTATCTGTCAATCTACAATAATGCTAGCAATCGAAAATATTATTGTCTGCACTCGTAACCGATTGGGATCAGCCGAGGGCATCTCCACCAATCAAAACTCGCAGAGCTCCATGTCATGAGCGTCGTAAGCTGTCAAACCTCTGCCGACCGCTTATTTCATTCCAGTCGTTTTGCAGATGGACCTCGCGGTACCTGGTATCACTTGCTATAATGGCATCTTCCCCAGCCTCGACGACGTAGCCCATGGACCCCAACGACTCTGGCTGGCCCATGTGTAAAGCAGAGTATGTAATATTATCGTTTGACGACTTCCGCTGACCATTTGAATGGTTAGCCGGCGAAGCCAACTGACATAGCCGAGTTGCCTTCCTAATCCAAAAGTGAATTTCGATCAAATTTTGACCTTCGAGTTGTCTGGGACCCGGTATGTATCCTATTTAGGTGCTTCTAACACCAACAACTCGGAGGACCTCACCGGGTCCAAGTTCGTTATTCGTTATGGCTGCGCCGCATGACATGCTCCTTTGCCGACTTCGGTTCCCGATCGTTTTAAATCATGACCGGCGTAGGTTGCCAGCCCAGCCAGCGTCCATTCTATTTCAAGGTTCGCCTCTTCAGTCTTGATGTCAAAGTAACGCAGGTTTCAAGTATCTTTCTAGAATTCCTTTTGCCTCCAGTCAGATGGCCTCCACTGATCCTATCCCGTTGAGCGCTCAAATGCTTCACCGAATGCCTGATCTGAAAGAACGAACGAACGAACTACTGCTCAAGATCATTCGAAACAACTTCAACACCAAGTATGCAACCCAAGTGACTGCTCTCGCAGAATTTCGTGGTGCTGTCTTGGTGCGTGGTGGGACCGACGTGGATGCCACCCAGTTGTTGGTGGATTTTCAGAAACACGTCCCGATCTCAGATTACCATTCGTACAAGCCGTTCATCGACAAATTCAACGCGCAGCCTTGCAGGCAAGATGATGCCGAGAACGTGCTTGCACCCGGGATACCGCTCTTGTTTATACAGTCGAGTTCTACATCTGGAACACGCCCCAAGGTGTTCCCGAGGTACGACCATCATGCAAGATACAAACTTCTTTTTTCCCTGCCCTTCGATACACACAACAAGGACCTGATTGCCGTGATGAAATGTATGGGAAGTAGGGACGTCAAGGTGATAGAACGCGGGCAAGCATTGCAGAGAATTCCTGTATATAACGGAACGGGGGCATCTTTTCGTAGGATTCTCGGATGGTATACCGACGATGAAAGCTGGATGTCCCTCGCTGGTATGTCACTTCTCCGCGTCTTTCCCACATGTGCTTATGTATTGCGACTTCTAGTGCCAGGCTATGCAGTGCCGTTGGCAGCGACCACGATCCTATTTGTTCCGTCCTTCCTAATCATCCATGCCCTCTTCTTCCTGACACACAAAAATGTGCGCCGATTCTCAGCAACATTTGCACCGCGATTCGTTCATTTGATCCGCCACATCGACGAGCACTGGGATCTACTGGTGTCGTGTATCAGGGACGGCGTACTGCCTGATCTGGAGGGCATTGATCATGCCAGGGAGTACATACAGGTAAGTCATGGTCAGCGAGCGAGGACTTACCCGCTGAAGCGCGCATGTAGGCTCACTTCCATCCTAATCCTGAGTGTGCGGCAGAGTTGCGTGAGATCGGGCCTCCGTTCTCTTCGGACGGATGGTTCTCGCGTGTCTGGCCAAACGTAGCTTATCTTTCAACGATATGTAGTGGTCCCTCCGCTACCGCGGTCCCCAAGGTGCGTGGTCACGTGTTGTTGATTTCGGTGGATGGAGACGCATAATCCAGGTGAGATCCATTCTCGGACCAAATGTTGCTATCCGTGGTTCTGGATATGCTTCGTCGGAAGGGGGGATCATGGGCATCGCGCATGATCCAAGCAAGCTGGATGAATTTGCTCTGCTTTGCCCTGAAGTCGTCGAGTTCTTGGATGTCTCCTCGAACGGAGATCACGAAAACCTCTGTCAGGCAGTTAGTATTTGGCATCTCATGGTACACCTCGGGATGTTTCACTGATTGTCGCTGCGGTACAGTGGGAGGTGGAAGTAGGTAAACACTACGAGCCGATCTTAACGACCAGAGACGGCCTATGGCAGTACCGACTCGGCGATATCCTTCACATCGTCGGATTCCACGCTGAGGGCAAGATGCCATTGTTCAAGTACGTTGGAAGGGCGTCGTCAGTGTATCGTCTCCTACTTGGCAGGCATGACCTTTGATGATCCGCTCGGCGCAGGTTGGCCATCCGCGTGTGGAGCAAGCTCATCAGGGACGACCAGTTGCTAACAGCGATCCTAACGTCAAGCTCGGAGGACGGCGTTTACGTGCAAGAGTTCACGGCTGTGCTCGACGACTGCGGGTTACTGCCCACTGTCGGCTTCTTCATTGAGCTCGCGGGACCTCTTGGTGCGTGCTTCGTTCACGTAGTGGCGCTCATCCGACCGTGCGACAGGGCCGAACGCACGCTTGACGCGAGAGAAGCTGCATGACGCCCTCACTAGGGACGACAGCGAGGCCGAGCGCATTCCCGTTCCGACCGTCCGGATCGTGAAGACGGGCACGTTTGCGGCGTACCGTGAATGGAAGGGCGAGAAGGCCAACATTCCGATCACGCAGATCAAAGTACCCCCGGTGTTGCTCGATCCGGCCGCTGCGGCGTGGATCTTGGAGAGGGTCGTTCAAGAGCTGTGAGGTTGTTGTTGGTTTCTGTACTTGACCTGTTTTTTTCTTAACTTGGCATTGACGACCGGGGTCGCACTTGTCATGCGAGAGTTGAGAGGAAGCCGTAGTCCAAAGTCTGGATGTGATCAAAATGATGGTGGTACAACCATTGATGATATGACCATGATTGTCATCGTTGTCCATTCAAAATTCACTTTCACATTGTCGTGCGTGCGTGCGTGCGTGCAAGTGGTTGGCATGCCACGAACATGTCGCATTGCTGTGCTGGTGTCAAGACACGAGGGCGGGAGGGAGAAAAGGTGACCAGGCCTACGAGGACGTGCATCGCGAGGTGGTGATGGCGATAGTGAGCAAGAGCGAGGCGAGGCGAGAGGGCGATGGCATGCACGCACAATGAATAAGACAAAAGTGAGAGTGACTCGAAGGATGGGAGATGGTGCGCACACGCATCGTGAGTGAGAGCGAGAGCCTT
>JBBPSZ010000005.1:0-34978 GCA_038093835.1 Strobilomyces confusus
GGTTGAAGTCCTGGTAGTGTTGTGGGTACGAGAACAACTCACCCGTAGCCGGAGACATTGACGGTAGCCTAATGGGTTGGTCAGACCGAAGGGAGTTTGGAAATACATCTGGTGATTACCATCGAGATTCTGTGCGGGACAGTAGATGTATTATTTTGTCCTACCTATGTAGGCTTGATAAGATGTACATCTGATTCGCACACTGGGACCTACATGGACAAAGATCAACAGTAACAGTGCCGCAAAACTGGGGAAACGGTTAGACACGCGAGGCGAATGGCAAGATTGACATACGAAAGAAGGGAAGCGCCTGCGATGCAATATTCCCCCTTCATGGCGATAACATAGAAGAAGAGCAGGCAAATGGAATGGTGAGACGGACGTTGAAAACGCAGCCGCCTCGAGGCCATGTCGCGCGATTGGGTATGCCGACGGCATACAGTTTCGAGCTCCGAATGAATTAGCACCTACGACCCGACTAGTCTCTTGCGGGAGTAAGTAGTATGGGCAGTAGAGTAAAACCTTGATCACCTCTGCTCCTCCCCGTTGTGTTTCGCCCACTCTCTGTCTTAGCATAGCATAGCAATCCATCCACCGCCGATGTCAAGGCTTACTTCAACAAAGTCTCTGGTTCGAGGCTTCGTCACTTCTGAACCCGGCTCGCCTGACTCTCACTCGCGGGACGACCACGGGGAGAGTCCCAGTGGAAATGCCTCACCTCAAGAATGTATCAAGAGAGTCGCAGTGAGAACGACGGACCTTGGAAGGAGCTTCTCTTCCCGCCCTCGCTCACCATCGCAGTCTGACTCTGAGCATAAACGGACAATCGGCCACAAACGGAAGGACAGAGGCAAGGAGGCGTACCCTTCGAATTCGCGGGATCGAGGATTGCAAGGTGATTCCTAGGAAAAATTTTCCGAAAGTCAGATTTACTCAACTCGCTTGAGGCCTTGATCACTTTACCATGCCACCGCAGTCTAGTGAATCCCAAACCATGGGACCTCCTCCACGTGTTCCTGCTGCGGCTGTCCTGAATGACGATTCCCCCTTCATCACGCCTCCATCGCCACCGTTGGTGCCCACGCGACCCTCGTTGCAGTCATTTAGAGATTTTGGTTCGGTGCGCGTGGCACATCTTTCGGACGCCCAGTGTTTGTTGAATGAAGTACTGTCAATTTGTAGATGCGCGCTGGGACTCAAACCCTCATTCAGGCTCTTCAAGCTCTTCCTTGGTTGGAAGATCCCGATGACGTGTGCGAACCAATATCTCGAATCAGCCCCCAAATGGATTATGATAGTGACGAGGAGCAAACTGGTAAGCAAGCCTTTGATCCACGTTCTGAGAGTTGCTATGACCGAGTTCGGTCCCAGGGGCACACATGGCCTCTTCTATCCACGCCATATACCGGCCTGTTGCACGTTCCAGACGGAAGGAAGCCTCGCACTCTGTTTTGACGGGGAAAGTATCGTCCGCGCAAGGAGTAGAGGTATCCCATGTGGAACCTGACGCGAATGTAACCTATGACGACGACGACGCCGATGACTTCGAGGCGACGACACCACGGCCAGTCATCTCTCAGGAATGCTTGGAGACAAGATCCGCACCACCTTCAATTGCACAGCCTGGACCGGCAATAAGACGAAGGGCACCGAGTCGTGCAGGCAGTATGACAACAGTGAGGGCCGCTCGGCGGAGTCGTTTGGCGGAGAAGCTGAGAGAGATATTCGATCTGGGAGCTATCAGTGAGGTGTCGGCAGGTTTGTACTTTTGTTCACTTCTGGTCAAGGTCTCAACAGGCGTCAGAGTTGCCGTGCTGCCTTTTGCGCTCCGTTCGTAAGTCGTGTCTCATCAGTTCTACGATAAGGAGGTTTTAGCCATGCCCAGTATTACAGGGATACATGTATCTCACCAATTCTCATTTATGTTTCTTCGCTCACATGCCAAGCAGAGAGGTAACTTTATATATCATAATCCACGAAGAAGTACACTCACGTGCACCCAGGACCGAGTTCTCAAGTCGGGCCCCCTCTGCAAGAGGGCCACCCGAACAAAGCGTTGGATCAAGCACTGGTTCGTACTCAAGAACGACACACTTTCGTGGTATCAATCATCATCGGTAACTCGTACGCTTATGTTTGTCACATTCACTGATGGTTTTCAGGATCCTTATTTTCTTAACGGGATCGTCGACCTGCGTTACGCGATTGCTTGCGATCCTACGAGTGACAGGGAGATTCGACTACGTACCAATCAGAAGATTCTGCTATTGGCTGCCGATTCTACGCCAAGCAGAGAAGAATGGGTGAGGGCGATACGCAAGGTCATTTTCAAAGCGCAAAATATGGGTGATACCGTAAAGGTGAGTTATAATATGCGTAGTAGTACTCACTACTCATTCTGCTCAGATTGCCATACCATACTCCGTAATTCTTGACGTCGAGCAATCGTCGGCCATCGAGTTCAGTGAAACGGTCGAAGTCAAAGTGTTCGACAAGGAGGAACATTATTCTGTCGATTCATACTTCTTTGCTTATTTTGACAACCTACAAGTCGCATTGGAGCACATTCGGGAGGTTGTGCGTACCCACAGATCGTCTCCTGCTGATTCACTACATGCCCTACTGGATACCACGACTGCCCGCCATTCCTTGGCCACTCGAAGTATGGATCGTACTCGCAGTCTTCCTTCACCGGACGCCAAAACCAATTCGTCATTCCGGTTATCGTATTTACTTCGACCCCTTCAAGAATCATTTCCATCTACCCTGACACGGATATACAATACTCCGGAACCGCCCGGAGGTGCTGAAGATTTTACTCACATATCAAAGCGGGGCGGCACATCATTTGTTCCCTTGACATCTTCACCTTCCCCTTTGTCTCCCGGTAATGGCAATGCTCCTGCTGCCCCTCCGAATGAATCGCCTACTAATCCCTCCTCGCGGATGCACACTTATCCTCCGTCAACATCTACAGGAGACGTGAACTTGGCTTCGTTCCTGAGCAAGGGATTAGCAGTAACTGCACCTTGGAGCGTTGGAGTGCCATCATGGCTCAAAGCTCCTCGTAAAGGCGTGAGCACCATCGCTGCAAACAGCGCTGTGCCCTTCCTTGAATTGCAAGGCGAAGGAAGTGTGCGCGAGGTCTACGAATCGTCGGCTCCCGCACACGGTTCTGGTGCCTCTAGCGAGCTCGGCTATAGCGTGCTGGAGACGTCCGAAGCAGCAGTCGATCAAGAGACGACAGACAAATTTAAGGCTGCGTTTGCTTTTGACGACAAAGAAATGTTACTTGGATGTAGGTCAACTACACCTCGCTTTGGAGCGTGATTCTGAGGCACCAAAAGATTTCTCAGGCTATTTATACCGAATTTTGCCAGTTTTCGGACGTTTATACGTTTCTTCAAATTATTTCTGTTTCAAATCCACGGGTCCCTTAAGCACGAAGACTAGAGTGCGCTACAAGATTTCACGTATGGCAATTTACTGATCATTCCATAGATGATACTGCCCATTCGTGACATTTTGACCGCAGAAATGTCCAAGGCTACGCGCCTTGGTCATCATGGGCTTACCGTCGTGATCAAAGGCCACGAGGAACTTTTCTTCGAATTCGGCTTCGAGGATAGACGGCGTGCTTTCGTGTCTATCCTAGAACGGCAAATTGAGGACATCAGGAAACGGCCTAGTCCCAGTGAAGCTCCGGCATTGAGCCAAGGCAAGAGGGACGCACTTATTTTGGAGGAATTTGGGCCACGTAATTCGCTTAGCAACGACAGCGATCCAGCCTTTTCATCTGAGGCGATGTCTGATTCCATACCTGCTGTGATGTTCACATCAGCTTCCTCGACTTTTTTGACTTTCAAACCTAAAGAGTCCTTGCACTTTACGTTCCTCACTATTGGTTCAAGGGGAGACGTCCAGCCTTGTATCGCGCTTGCAAAAGGATTGATTGCAGATGGGCATCGGGTGAAGATCGCGACACACGGCGAGTTTCAAGCCTGGATCGAATCAGTGAGTGCACGTCTCTCTCGCGTTGTAAAAGCTGACGACTTGGCAGCATGGGATTGAATTTGGTTATGTCGGCGGTGATCCAGCAGAATTGATGCGCATTTGCATCGAGAATGGCACATTCACGGTTTCGTTCTGGAAAGAAGGGCTGCTGAAGGTAAGAACACCGCGATCCTCGCGTTGCCTTGACCCACTTTGAGACTTAGTTCCGTGGATGGCTCGACGATTTGCTCAAGACGTCTTGGGAAGCTTGCCAGGGGACAGATGTCCTCGTGGAGAGTCCAAGTGCAATGGGAGGGTACCACATCGCTGAGGCCCTTCGGATTCCCTACTTCAGAGCATTCACAATGATATGGACAAGGACGAGGTAGGTGGCATCGATTATGAGTTCTGCCTAAATTTGATCGAAATGAAAGGGCATACCCGCACGCTTTCGCGGTACCAGAACGCAAGGTACGGGTATATCTATTCGATGTGTGTGTATTCTGATAGTCCGAAAAGATGGGTGGTGGTTATAATTACATGGTACGAATGTTAGTGGTTTATTTCATGGTCGGTTACTGAAGAATCCCATAATAGACGTATGTCATGTTTGACCAAGTATTCTGGCGCGCGATGGCCGGGCAGATCAACCGATGGCGTCGCAATACGTTACATTTGGACAATACGAGCCTGGACCGCATGGAACCCCATAGAATTCCCTTCCTGTATAATTTCAGTCCTACTCTCGTTCCTCGACCCCTGGATTGGCCCGAATGGATTCGGATTACTGGTGATTTATTCAGCCATAAGTGCGATTTCTCTCTAACCCATATCTAGGTTATTGGTTCCTTAACGGCGCTGACGTCGCGGCAAAGAAGTGGACTCCTCCTGAAGACCTTCTTCCTTTTATCGACGCTGCCCGTCAAGCTGGGAAGAAAATAGTGTACATAGGTTTCGGCAGTATTGTGGTCTCGGATCCCAAAGGAATGACACGCTGCGTCGTGGACGCAGTTGTGCGAAGTGGAGTTTATGCTATCCTTTCCAAGGGCTGGTCAGATCGACTGCAGGCGCAGCAGGCAGCGCATGCGCCACAACCCGAGGAACCACTCCCGAAGCAGATATACAGCATTTCGTCGATTCCACACGACTGGTTATTCAAACGCATTGATGCCGCTTGTCATCATGGTGGTGCTGGTACAACTGGGGCAAGTTTACGAGGTCCGTCTGATCCAATGTTGTGCCAGTAGCTATAAGGTTGACATTCGTGCAGCTGGAATACCGACAATCATCAAGCCATTCTTTGGGGATCAGTTTTTCTGGGCTGACCGTGTCGAGGCACTTGGAATTGGCACCGGTGTCCGCAAGTTGACTGTTGACAGTCTGAGCCAGGCCTTGACTACGGCGACCACAGATCGGAAGCAAATTGAACGTGCGAGGGAAGTCGGGGAAAAGATTCGAGCGGTAAGTAGTTTTGATTTGATGCAGAATTTGAAATCCCTTACTCTGGATTCGCAGGAAAATGGCGTAGCTACTGCAGTCGAGGCCATATACCGTGACCTAGATTACGCCCGCTCCCTGATTAGGCGACCCTCAAACGGAGCTACAGACTTGGCAGAGGGAGACTACGTAATGAAGGAGGAACAGTCTTGTGACACCTCCGCATCGAATCTGGACCGTTCAAGCCCTCGATCTCGCTACGACTCATTCGGGTCACAGCGTGGAAGCGAGGATTGGAGTGTTATTTCCGATACAGAGGATAAACAGTCCTCTTTTTCTTCACGGAGAAGTAACGGTAGGATGGATCGTTCAGCAACGCTGAAACGAAACAGTCTTACTGCCGCAGTAATGTCCGTCCTGCCTGAATCGCTCACGTATACAACCCATCGACGTTCGATTTCTACGTCCTCTGTGCAGCCGTGAATGTTCCGGGAATCGAGTTTCTAGTCCCTGTTATACCTTGAACCTGTATTTTACGATGATAGACACATGATCCTAATTCACATGGAGCTATGATCGTAGTGTGTCGCGAATATCCTCTTGCTGAATTGTCCAAAGGTCTCCGTGGCGGAGACCTTTTGGTTAGTGTCGGGTTGCATGAATAGTGCAAATGTTTCCCTCGAGACCTTTTTGTGTCCTCTTCCAACATGAACGCAGTGGGGGGTCGCCATCAGTCTTTTTTCCGTCACAAGCTCAAGGCATTCACCAGTCTGAAATGCTAAACAATCCGCGGGTATAGATACCTTGGTCAGCTCGCCCCCTCTCGTCCGGATATAAAGGCCGGATGTAGATGAAGGGGGAGAAACTGGCGTAGGTTCTTTGTCTCCCTCCTTGCGGAGGAACATGGCCTGTCAAAATATCATGTATGTTAGGCTGCATTAACATGATAAGTACGGCTTACGGAGCAAAGTCCTGTCAGAAGGGAGTTATCAAGGTGAAATCCACACCAACTGTCGATTGGCTCATCCTCAGGAGGGATCGTAGATTCTTGTGTCAGGGGAAAGTAATGAAGCAGTCTAGCCTTTGTGGTTCGAGAGGTTCCAATAAGGTCTGGCAAAGATATCGACATGTCTGTCAGATGCTTCGAGACTTTCATGGTTGGAAGGCTGTTAGTCGCGTACAACGTTCTGTTGACGAGGACCGTACCGAAAGGCTGGCAAGCAGCTGCCAAGTCGCAGCCAACTTTGAAGACAAACCTTGACTAAGCATCAGCGCTACGTCAACTCCAAAAGAACTATACACTACCTCCCTAAGTTCTTGAACGACTCCTCGAAACCTTCCATGCCCCTCTCGTCGGAGCCTGGCCCTGAAGGGTGTCAATGAGTGATATGTGGCAGTACACTCGTTGACATACATATGTTGCCGCGATAATACTCAGGATACTGCTGCCGGAGCTCGGATGGGACATCAGGGATATCGACGATGGGATTTGCATAGTATGATCCCTTCAGCGTATCTTCGTGGAAGTTTAAATTCGATCGCCAAGCGCAAGCCAGAATCGGGGTTACCTGGCCTTCCGTTCATGATTTCCTATGTACGATGTGGCTTGGTTCATCTCCGCGACCGCGGCCCAGACCATCGAGAATCTCTCACCTGGCCGTGTGACCATCCGAAGCTTTTGTGATAATGATTAGCCCCGGCAAGTGCTGCTACGGTTACGCAACGAACATACCTGTACGAACTACCCGGATCGGTATAACGTTCTTTGACGTCCTCCGGTAGATGGGCGAACCGGTAAGCATACTTGAGCAAGGAGTCTCGGTGCGTCTGGAAGACACTTGGTAAATCCTTGACGATGATGATGCCCAGTGCCTGGGGGTGAGACCCGAAAGCCTGATCTAGACAGGTGTTGCAGCGACAATCAGAGCCGCTGCAGAGCCTAGTCTCTTACCTATAGAAGCTTCGAGGGACAGGGGCGATGATACGAGGGTGGGGTATGATATAGATACCACCTTCGGAGCTCCCGTTGCGACTGATGTCTGTAGGCTGCGGTTAAACCGGGACAGGACGGTGCGACCCGTAAGTCTGCTTGCCATTAGCGCTAGTGATAGTACCACACGAGACTGAGTGATTACGAGTTAACTGAGATCAGTCACGGCTGAGTTGCGCGTGAGAGCCTTTCAAGACGAACCGAACTTCTTATGACGATAGCGCGTGTGCCAGCACTTCGGATTCCGCGGCGCTTCAGTGTAGTAAATGAATTACAACGACTCTCGCCTGGCTCAGAGTCGTAATACAAATACAACGGTTGACTTGTCGAGGAGCGACGCCGTCGAACTATTGGTAGAACATCACGTCACCAGACCAAGACCTTCACCCGATCCGTCGATCGTGATATTCGTTTGGATCAATGCGTGTCGGAGTGCCATCCCGGTATCATCGATAGAGTGCAAGAAACGTAAGATGTCGCGACAGAGTGCCCAGTCTCTTGCGCCGATCGCGCTCTGCAAGAGTCGAATGGCGTCCTTGTTGTTTTCCTCTCGTTGCTCGAGATTGTGCAGAACAAGCAAATAAGATCCCGCCGTCTTGAGTCGACCAGAATTAAGGCACAACTGATAAAAGGTACTAGTCGACAAGGATTCATTGCACAGCGAGCACGACGCACCTCGAACAATTTTTTCGGGTTGCCAACAATGTCAAAGAGCCGTCTCCATCTCGTGACTTCTGTTTTCCGAGCGCAACCTACCACAACATCTAATGCGACATCAAAGTGGTCAAGGAATTCTATCACGGCGGGAAGTGCTTTGGACGCTGTGTTAGATGTACCATTCTTATCTGTCTCCGCTGCTGTCTCCGCTGCTGCCTCCGACTCTATCACGGTATGGAGGAGGATCTCGAGACTATGAGCAAAAAAGATGAGGTGCTGGTAGTTGGTGGCAAGGTGAACGGCCTCCCGGATTTGCCCGGATTCCAAGTAGTGCCGCAAGATATGATGAAGGAATAGGTGAGACTGCGGATGATTCGCACTTTAGTCATTCGGATCCAGGCAGAGATGACGACGCACACTAGTTGTATGTCGGAACATTGCAAATGGCAGGTTTACCCGGGTAACCGACTCATGTTCAGCACCAATTATGATCCCTTTATCCATGAGCACAGCTGCGAAATAGTGTGAACACCGACGTCAAAAACAGGACAAAGGGACTTACATAGCGGGTAAAAATCCAGTGGTATATTGACGCTCTCCTTCACGCTCTGAGGCGTCTCATCCGAAGATGAAGGCGATTCGATAGAGAGGGCGTTGAGCCAGACCCGTATACCCTGTCCATCATATCCCCAAAGGGAGTTTTCCAATGCCCCGATGCCACGCAGGTGTATCCAACAGAACTCGATGCCATCAGCAAAAATCTGCATGTCATATCTGACCTCTTGGTTGCCGGACTCAAAGGAAATATCGACATGTGAGTTTTATTCAAGTAATGCATCAACTAACCTTCCTTGGTCGAAGCAACATCAATTGCCCGCCAACCATCATTAGGACAGTGGCAACTGCAAGGTCATCGACAGGATCGCCGAGTTCTACGCAGTATCAACAATAATTCTCTCCCATGAACTGGAACGACTCACGCTTCTGAGAATTAGGAATCATCCAACTCAACACCCTAACTGCGGAAGGTGCAGCGATTATTCCATTAAAAGTAATGCTTCCACATAAGTGTAATTTGATCGAGTCCGTGGTCGGAATGATCAGGTAATGGCTCAGCATATTGTCCGCTGTATAAACCAGCAACGAGTTGTCCACCAGAGATAGAATGATGACTGGAGATGAGACCATTTCCCGGTGGAGGACATTCTGGTTGCTCAGTTCCGCGTCCCGGGAGTACAAACGTATCTGTCGGAAACGTCAACGATCTTTGAAACATATCACGGTAAGCCCCGCACAGACCTGGTAGGACTTTGACACCTCAACCGCTGCAACGAGGACATGATGGAACCACAACAGACCTCCTTTGACAGCAAATGCTTGCTCCTGAGCTAGATCAGTGAAGAGTTTCCATCGGCCGGACGTTGAACTGTAGTGGATCAATCCGCGACGACCGGCAACGGCTACCAGTCGGCCATCGCTACTGAGTGCAGAGCATCTGATTGGCCAGTTTGACGCCAGATATGATTGAGGAATCTGAAAACGATACAAAATAGCGTTGAAATGTCGGGCAAAGGACACGAACGGGTTAACTTGCCTTTATATGCTGCCAGACATCAGACTCTGGATTTATAACGCTCATGTCTGGCTGGTCCGCTCCACGGTATACGAGCGCACGGTCGTCCATTTGCAGGAATGCATAACGGGTGTTGTCCTGAAAAGCGATCAGCATTCTATCCTATGACGGAAAGAATTACGAACTGGGGAGTGTCGACATGTTATCGCGCTCTTCGCAAATGGTAACATGAAAATTTGACCGTCCCGTTCTGCGGAATTTTATTAACGCAATGCATCCGAGAGCACAGAGTCTCACTATTAGGACTGGACTGAGCAAGTACCACAAGCTCGAAATTGCCGGGTGCCCAAAACTATCCCCATCATCCATAGCTTAGAATAGTCATGATCTGAAGCTAACGCAAACTCACCACATCCTTGACTCCATGCATAAACGCGTCCTGAAATCTTGCATTGTCAACAGCGTCGTCAACTCCAAATCCCGAGGCAAGGCATCGTCCTCCAATGCTGAAGATTGCCCATCCGTGCTCCCAGCCAACGGCCAGCACATAGCTATCCGAGCTCCATTCCATTGCACATACTCGCCCAAGCGGGCGACTGTGAAGGTTCGGGATATCTATGTTTCGTGGTGTCGGCGCGGGACCTTCCGGAGATGGAAACGCGCTAAACTCAATCGATCCACTGAAAACGTTGCGATGTCAGAGTTTCAGGTGTGCGCCATTGGTCGAACACCAACCTGTATGTCCCGACAGCAACCAAAGAAAATCTCGCATTCACAGCGACTTCTACAGCTCTACGTGGTTCTTCGTAGACAGGAGCTTTGCTGCCTGAGTCGCCGCTCTCGATATGTCGAGACTTTTGCACCCACCGAGGAACATGGAAATTGTGGATGCAGGTCCCCTGCCAACAATATTCACTTTGGGATGAACCCGAGCTATCCAGAGAGAAGTCCCTGGACTGAGTCGCATCGGCTTGGGGGTCCTTTGAAGGAAGTCAGCATTTTAAACGTTACGACGACGATTCCGTGCTCACACCATCGTCGAGTTCGTCTTCATTATTTTGAGCGACGACGGTCTCTTCCGTTTGCAAATTTTCCACCAGTCGCACGAAGTAGGCTCTTCCGTCCGAAGTTAACCATGTCTCCACTCCGGAAGACGGGTACAGGATCTTCGCAACTGTGACTAGGGACACGGATCAGCCTTGCAGAAGGCGAGAGATGTGACCCGAGCAAACGCGTACCATTGCTGTCCACCAACCACGGCAGCTCGTGGTCATTCAGGACCCAAGTATCGTAACCGGCCATCGACCTTCGGAAGCGGTCGTTCTCGGCATCCACGTTATCATACGAAGGCCACGGGATACGCTGAATCGCTGGCGGAGAGCTGGTGGAGAAGGTCAGGTGGTGTTTACGTGGCGAAACGCTGTTGGGTGTTTAGACGTCGTCCGACCCACACTAGAGATGGTTACCTCAGAACCTTGCCCTCCGCGCGTATGACGCCCTCGAACGAGAGGCTAAGCGATTGCAGCGATAGTGCTTCCCCAGGGCCAGCGAGGAAGTTGCGCTGGACACCCGGTGGGATGTCTGGTGGCTGATACACTGCGACGTCGGGTATGCAGTCGACCGTTACCAAGACGAGATATGAGAACGTCGTCTGAGGGAAGAAAGATCACATGAAGCAGAGCAGAATGTCGTCATGAACGGAGCTTACTTGAATGATGATCCTGCTCCCGTCCGGGGACCATGTCGCGGCGAGGTTGTGACCGTGCTCTATGAGAGATGTTTCCGACCTGGCTAGATACGCCAGAGGTGCAGACGGCTGGTGGAGACATTCTGTTATTACCATACGCGCCGAAGTGAACGTCGTGCGCACCCGGACACGCCAGACTGTGATCGCATGCTGGGTGAGGGCACAGAAGAGAGATCTGCGCGGACTCGGCTCCAGGGAGAGAGTATCCTGGAGCGGTACGTCTGGCAGAGGGGGGACACTTGACAATTGCTTGGCGGCGGACGTCGGAAAGTACATCCCGCGAGGTTGGTGGAGCGGACGTGAAGAGACCTCACGTGGACTTTTCAAGTCGCAGCCCAAGGATACAATGGTGGCCGCCGCCGCCGAGAACGAGCAGGGCGATCCTAACAACTCGAACACTCGAGGGGCGATGAATGGTATTACGGTGCTAATGATACAAAAAGTGCGGTGAAGAGAGCAATACGGACGCGTCAATAATACGGTAGCACAGTACAAGCCTTTCCAAAGTCAGTTCCCCGCTCCCCGAGCCCCCTTAAACCACCTGTTGTCTTGTGAAGCGGGGGCGTGGTCGTGTTCTGGTTTGTTGGCGGATGAAGACCCGGAGGTCTCCGGAACGACGAAAGACATGTCGGAATGAATGGCCGATATGTATGAGCCGAACGCCATGGGCTGAAGGCGAGCCTGCCGGATGAAATCCATCATGTGAGAGACGCCCTGGCGAGACTGACGAAACATGTGAGTGGATCCAGCAAATGCGCGAGGAATGGAACGTACCCTTTGAACGTGAGCTTTGAAACGAGCGAGTCCGTGGCTTTCAATTCTCTTGGTGAGTCCCCAGCCGAACCTGGAGGTGATGTAGGCCTCCGTCGTCTGGATCGTTCTCCTGTGTGGTGGGTGGTCGAAAAGACGCCAGGCAGATGACGGAGAGCACGCACCCGTCTTGAGCCTGATGAAAGTGCTGTGTCTCCTCGATCTCCATGACCTTGACATGGTCCAGGTTTTTGGTGCGACAGCGGACCACTTTTCCAAAGGGGTCTACCTCGCTCTCCTCGATGATCCAGGACTCTGTGCGTGAGATGATGCCCTGGGGAGCCCAACGGGGGAGAGTTCCGCGCTTGAGGATGAGCCTGGTCGTGAGGAGAGACCCGGAGTCGGTCTGTCTGCGGTCGACGACGTCGCAGGAGACGACGTGTGCGGCGTATGGGTTGGGGTAGCGGAGGAAGAAGGCGAGGGAGACGATGGACCAGGGATCGCTGCGGACGATCAGCGCGGGGAAGACGACGCCAACGGCGGGGCGACGCACTCGTACACGAACGACTGCGAAAAGAACCTCATGACATCGACGACGACGTGGAATAGCGTCGACCCTCTCTCTACATCAGGTCACGTGGTACATTATACACGTCACGTGTACGTCTCGTCCCACACGCGTCCCCCGTCGACGACGACGCGCAGCCCGTCGTGGGCCGGTCGCACCCACCGCACCTCCCCCCCGAGCCCCACCTTCATCAGCGCCAGGCCATTTCTCACCCTCTCGCTCTCCTCCCCAGACTCCACCCCCTCTCCGATCCTCACGTACTCCTCGTGCGACACGTCGTGGTTGAACCCGATCATATAGCTTCTTCTCGCCCCTATCCGACGTATCACCTCCCCCGCCTCTCGCACGCCCAAGTGGGACGTGTGTGCGCGGAGTCGCAAGCAGTCCACCACAAGCACCGCTTTCTCTCCGCCTCCTTCTATGATCGCCCATGCATCCTCTGGTATCAGCGACACGTCTGACATGTACATGATCGCGTCTTGCACGAGGAACCCAAAACAAAGGTATGGATGAATCTTCCCAGTGATCCCGAGGGGCGCTGGCGACGGTCCACCCCATATCGGCGTCGACGGCTCTGTGGCAAAGGGCGTCGGCGTGAACGTCGGCGGAGAACACGTCGTGAACAACCGTCCGTGCTGCACTGGTCAGTGAAATCAACGATCCCCCAGTAGTAGCACAGCCGAAGCATCTCACCTAAAAATGGTGTAATCCGTACCCCGGTATCTCCGATCTCGAATGGAACTTTATCCTCTATGATATGCCACTTGAAGTCCGGAACCTGCATATCGTAGACACTACCTTCAGCCTACCGGACAGACTCACACCCCGAAAAACGCACGTCGCCTCCCCCTGACGCAAATTCTTTCGCCACGAGGTACGGAAACGCCCTGTGCACATCTCTAAATGTGGCTTGAGAAACGTAGACGTCGATGTGTGGCTGTATCGCCCCTCCCAAGGTCCATCCTGTTGGTTGACCAGCCCGTCTCAGTACACCATGATACCTGAACCGTGGCGACAATTACCTCGCAGATCATCCAGTCCATTCATCGCTACATCGAAACAGTCAGCATAACATTGTACATAACCGACAAACCCACCGTCAGCGTGCGCATGTGTAATGAGAACCGCGTCAATCTCTCGCAAGCCGTATTTCGGAAACCATTCCACAGCAGCGGCCTGAAAGTTCTTGCCCACATCTATCACCAGCGTGCTGTTTTCAACACATGAACCCCGGGTCTGCAGGTCAACGAAGGGACACTCACGTCTTCGTCCCGTCTTTCGCGGTCACCCGTACCACAGCCGATGTGTTCCGCCTGTTGTTCTTCTTCCCCTCAGGAGTGAGGCTCGACAGACAGGTCCTGCAGGGTTCTTTATTCGGCGGCGCCGTCAAACAATGCAAGTATGGTATCGAGGTCGATGTTCCCGTCCCCAGGAAAATGAGTTCAATTTCCGGGTTCGCGGTGGCTTCAGGTGAGGCTGACATTGACGTTGGGTTGGACATGCTTCTCTTCGCGTGGACGTGGGTATCCGTCGAGGCAGGTGTCATGTTCAGTGCCATTCCCGAGAGCAGTCCTCTGCCACTGGGTTTCTGGTTTCGTGAGGGAAGTAGAGGGCAAAGTTCAAAGGATGTCGCCGCCGCACTCGAACCCACTGAGCACTGGCAGTGCCATGACAAAAGACTACTAGAAGTCACCACCCGTGTGGCTGAAACAGTTCGCTGGCCACAAAATACTGGTCCTGACTCCTGAGACGGCGCATCATCGTACGTAAGTGACATACTGCGTCAAACAGGCAAACCTTGCAGAAGTACTATAGAAAGCCAGATGCTTGGAACGTTCAGCCAGAGGGCTTTTGGCGGTGTCGGAAACATCATCGTACAACAGCTCCGGAAACTTGTTTGAACAACCAGGATCATACTAGTAGCCTAGTAGTACTAATGCTGCACCACCGGAACCATGCGATGGTAGATATACATATTGATTCGATAGTATCGTCTTCTGTCACTAGTTTACAGGTCTCTGTCGAATGCAGACCTGGCCAACGTTGCAGATCATCATCTCGAACCAGAAACATACATTCCAGAATAGTACAACAGGTTCACTGGGTAAGGCAGCACTTGCCTCATTTCGTGAATACTACAGTGTGTTGCATCAGTTGAAGAAGATGAACAAATCTACGACATACTCGAAACTACGTCTTCATCCTGGACTTGGTGATTCAAACTAACCTTCTGCGCATGTGGCGCGAACTTAGATGACCGGCCCTACAAAGTATTCAATAAAAGGGTCAGTTTGAGGGGAATCAACTGAAGGTTAGTCCATACCCTGATGGGACAAACTCGTTAGATATTAATGCATGGAAGTGTAAAACTCACCAAACAAGTCCGTATCGGAAATTCGTAGCGAGTGATTTATGGATTCCCAGACAGACATCCTGTGGGACGTCGAAATTGAGGAGTCTTGCATCTGCTCCTGGGTTCGGAAATTCGAAAGAGCGATGCACACCTCTATCGTAGCACCCTTCCGCAAGCATACAGGGTCTGACAAGTCAGGTCGCTCCCCACGTTTCTTCGTGTACACTTTGACGAGACCCAGGCTTTCCCATATGCGCTCGATTAGGTAGTCAAGACTGAGCGCCGAAGGCAATAGAATCAAGGCCAGCGGCGGATTGGGATGGTCAACGCACTTGAGATCTGCTTCGCAGCTGATAACAACTGTGTTCTCTGTTCGAGCAAGTTTGTCAACCTGCCATGGAATGTAAATTTATCCCTTCTTGTCGGGGGAAAAGGCAGACCAATTCCAAGCTGACTGCATCTATCTTATTGTACACGTCTGAAGCAAACGCATTAATAGATAGGGCACGAATACTTCGGTATTACTCACAAAGACATGGGATATATTTACGCGTGCCTGGGTCGACGTTTCGGACTGTTGCTTACTTCGTATGTTTGATGGACTTACCGATCAACACGTCTATGAACTCATCTGTAGTGATCTGGAAAGAACTTGAATATCTGTATTAGGGAACTCGTGTTTGGGTCTTACGTCCTCTCGAATCATGACATCACAGTTGTGCAACTTGTCTGAGGGCGGTAAGCAACAGTCCGATCCTGTAGCAAGGGCTGGACATACAACTCGCAAGGATTGTCCGTATAGTCTTTTCGTCTGTCTTGGTCAACTTCACCGTTGTGTTGAGCTTGAAAGAAATATAAGAGTGCATGGTTATAAGCACAATTGGAAAATTACCGTAATCTGCCCCCAAGCAAGGCGGATTCAGCTGTAATCTGAATGAGAGAACAGCTATTCACCCCACCGGTGGTTTTGCGCTTGAACACGACATCTGGTTTCCGTTTGTTCAGCCGGACACCCACAGCGTCGAGTTCAATTTCCAGCAGACGCCTTTGTTCTTCGGATTTAGTGGCGTCAAGCATGACAAGTATAAGATCTGCGGTTTTCGCAGCTAACCTGAAGTGAGAAACCCTTCAAGTGGCTGAGCGCATTACTCACTGGCGACCACCTGTCGACCCCGACCCCGACCTTTGGCACGAATGAGGAAGCAGAGACGAAGAAGGCAAGCTTTTCTCTTACCTTGACTAGCGCCCTCTACGATTCCAGGAAGATCAAGAAGTTGGATGCGGGCACCCTGATGCTCAATCACACCGGGAATGGCAGTGAGAGTAGTAAACTCATAAGCTGCGGTTTCTGAAGCTGTGTGCGTACATTTGCTAAGGAGCGTGGACTGTGTGCGAAACTCAACTCATACGAACGAATAAAACCGAGGTGAGGAACGAGCCTTTCCGACAGACGGAAAGCCGATGAGAGCGACACGAGCGTCTCCGGACTTTTGTACGTC
Source organism: Strobilomyces confusus (assembly GCA_038093835.1). Classification (NCBI taxonomy): domain Eukaryota; kingdom Fungi; phylum Basidiomycota; class Agaricomycetes; order Boletales; family Boletaceae; genus Strobilomyces; species Strobilomyces confusus. The sequence goes on from JBBPSZ010000005.1 coordinate 16,568, forward strand.
GAAGCCTACGCCGGCGGGACCAGATTTCGAAGCTGGTTCGAGGAGCTGCGCACGATAACGTGCAAGCTTTGCTTTGAGTAGACCAAGGTGATACTCTGTCGCCTAATCGGAGGATTTGTGAGAAATCCGAAAGCCCTGCTCTGAATCTGGAACCTTGTTCTTCTGAGCTGTGGGACGTGAGCAGGGAAAGAGAGGAAAGGACGAGATACATACTCCTCGCCATCTCCTCTGTCGAAGTGCAAGTGAGATACAGCGGGGTCTGGTCTTTCCGAAGCACTCACCCTCGATCTCTTTGATCTGGATGGGTCTGGTTAAATCAGGAATGTAAAAGGCGAATCGCCGACCTTTTCTACGATACCCATGGCGGGGAAGGCGATGGTGAGGAAGAGAGGCTTGATGATGCACGTGACGGAGTACTTGTCGACGAGCGTCCAAGATGAGCAGCATCCGACGACAAGTGTCGCATCAGCCGTCGCTGTTCTCGCTGGAAGAGCACGACCCCAACGACGCGGACGACCAAGACTGGGACTCCCCTCCACTTTCGAGACCGCACTCGTCCATACTCTCCTCGTCCATAAACTCCTCATTGCGCAGCAGGGGGAAAGGCCGTCAGAGAGCCAATTTCTCTTCCGCCTCAGCGTCCAACACCATATCCACAAACTATAATCCTCCCATCAATCGCACAAAGTACTCCAATATCTACTCCCAGTTCGTCAAGCGATACAGGTCCGAGCCAGGTCTCGACGACGATCCGAGGAACGATCCCGACTCGAATTACATCCAGAGAGGCCTCGGTCAGCTCATCGATGCAGGTGACAGTGACGACGAAGACCTCAATCGATCGACTTTCGGTGGTGAGGTGTTCGACCGCTTCTCCGCACTCATGCTCGAGTCAGACCCAATCGAGCCTGCTACCGTAGAAGACCGCCAACGCCTGGAGTGGCAGACCATGCTTGCCTCCGTACTTGCTGGTGATGTTCTTAGGTCAGAGAAAACTCGCATTGCTGTCGCCCTCGAGTCTTCCGGCGAAGAAAACAACAACACTCATCTCAATATCTGGCTTGGATTACGCGCCAAGTTCTCAGGAAGGAAAGAGGCGGAAGAGCGCAGACATATCGAGGAGAGGAGAATGCGCACAGTAGATTCCATCATAGAGGAGATAGACTCTTTCCGGCTTAGGGACGACGAACGAGATCCAACCATAGCCTTGGAGCGGGTCAACTCCCTTTTATCTAGACTTGAGGCGGCCCAGTCTCTCTATCCAACCCTCAAGGCTTTTTATGCAGACAAAGTTGCCGCATCGGAACAACGATTCCAGGCGCGCTGTGACACCCTCAACACGTGGTCAACCGTCCTCATGTCCTTGCGTCGTCATATCGCCCTTTTGCAGAGGTGGACAGGAAGCGAGTTGCTTGATGTTACGAACCCTACCGCGAGCATCGACGTCTATCCTCGCCTGCAGGCCAATGACCCCTCTAAACGAACACCGGACAGTAGCACGTTCATTGAACGCGTCCTCAAAGAAGATTCCATTCAGAAGACTTTTGAGAAGGGTTTTTTGACTACCGTACATGCTTTTATCGGCACTGCTCGTGACGCCCAGGTCAATCTCTCTTTTGAAGAGATGAACCTTCCCACCTTTGAAACTGAACTAGTTCCCCTTATCTCCTTCCCCACAAAACTCGCCCAGGCGTGTCTACGCGTGCGCCTCGACTATGTCCAGAAGCTCAAGGACCCCGAAGTTCTCATCATCGACCAGGTCACTGAAGATGTAAAGATCAGCCTTGGGTTAACTTGTACCCTCAAGAGGCAGTACGAGGCGTTCCTTGTCCCTGATCCTGGGGGAAAGTGGAACTTGCCCAGGTGCATAAGCGAGGATTATGACTCCACTATCCTCGAAGCCTTGTCGGTATTTTTCAGGCTTATTCACTGGAAACTCAAGAGCGGTGTCAAGGGAATCTACTTCAAGGAGACGGATGTCATCGATTCCCAATGGGCGACTTTTAACGATGTCAGTATGACTGTGATTGGGGCTTCCACAGTCGTAGCGGAGCAGGTCTGGTGCGCATCATGATCTTTCCTGGAAGATTGCAGCCGACTGGCATCCCATAGCTCGTTAACTAATCGACTGATGGTTCGAGTTGCGAACTACTTCGAGACTCAAGTCCGCCTCCCTGCCACTGCGAATGGACAGATACACAAAGCACCGAACCCGGTTCTCCAAGGTGATGTCATCGCTAGCAGCACCGGTCAGATGACCGAGGAACAGAAGGTAAACTGGTACGGCAAGATATTGGATAATGTTCGGTTGCGATATCGCAAACTCCAACGCTTTGCAAGGTTTGTTTACCTGCTTTCCTCAGGATTACACTGACCTCGCCACCGTAGAGCGCTTACGCAACGAATAAGTAACTCAGCGGAATACAACCTTGAAAACGTCCCCCTAGAACATTTCATAGAGGCTCTGGTCACGACTGACCATTTCCTTGTGTACACCCAAACCTACGAAGAAGACGGCACTTACATCGTAGCCTCGAGCGCGCTCCGAGATCGCCCCGATAGTATTCGTCGCATTCTTCTTGAATCCTTTCACGTCAGTGAGGTTGCCAACGACGATGGCCTACCGATTCTCGTCGGTGACAATATCGCCGAGTACGCGGACAGCGACGAGGGCGAGGAGGCAGAGTACCTTTTGTTGCTGTCCCCTCGCAACGTATTCGTCTGGAATGGACTGGTTCTTATGTTAGAGTTGCCGAGAATAGAGTTCGATATGAAGGATAACCGGGTGAGGCTGGTCGCGGACGGGACGATGCGCCGACTTGCATTGGCGAAACAGCAATTCATTGACATCTTTATCCCTGCTGATGAAGACGAGGAGCCACTTGAGGTCACCCTTACACCCCCTCCCTGTATAATCGAGCAGCAGGCACACATACCAGCCGTCAATCGCGAATTGCGAAAAATCTCTCGTGCAACAAACAAGCTTGCTGAATCCATCGTCGATTCGGTTCGTCATGTCCGTAACTCCCTGCGAAATGCGGTTCGGTACCAGGAATTACTCGAGAACTGGTACTTATTCGCATCTGAGCACGGACAGCACGCACAAAAGCATATGGAACGCTCCATGATGACTAAATTCAATCGTTCGCTCATCCGACTTGCTATCTCTTGGGTGTCCTTCATCTGCGACGACTGCGATCCTACCGACAGGAGGACATTCAAATGGGCCGTTAACGCGCTGGAGTTCACGCTACATCGCACAAGGCGGAGCAATATTCTGCAGATGTCAAACGATCAGTTTGAAATGTTGCGACAAAAAGTGGCAAGCTGCATGACACTACTGATGAGCCATTTTGATATCTTGGGTGCGCGGTCGACTCTCGAGGCACGCAAGGAGAGAGAGAGGCAAGAGGAGTTGCTTCGCGAACAAGCGGCCATCGCCGTAGACGAACCCACTTTACAGCGCTCGCAGTCTCCCGCCAATGACGACCATCTCAGCTCTGGTGTATATGCGTTCACAGACCATCATGTTCGTGTCTTCTGGGAAAAAACTGCCAAGGTGCTTGAGGCGCTTGAAAGGGACCGCGAGCAAATGGGTTCAGAAAACCGTTCAATTGGGCGTGTCCTCGATGATGAGAAGCTGGAGGATCGACCTCTAGTCTTCCTCGCATCTTCAAGTTCAAATATCTCTATTCGTTGGCAGCAGCGCCGGTTTATCGGTGCTGGCGCATTTGGTTCCGTTTACCTTGCTGTCAATCTCGATACTGGATCCATCATGGCTGTTAAGGAGATCAAGTTTCAAGAACTATCTGGTCTCCCGAACCTATATACTCAGATCAAAGACGAACTCAGCATCATGGAGATGTTACACCATCCAAATGTCGTCGAGTACTACGGCATCGAGGTGCATCGAGACAAGGTATACATTTTCGAAGAATATTGCCAAGGAGGGAGCTTGGCAACATTATTGGAGCATGGGCGGATTGAAGACGAGAGTATCATCCAGCTGTATACGATGCAGATGCTGGAAGGCCTTGCATACCTTCACTCCAAGGGCATTGTGCATCGCGATATCAAGCCCGACAGTGTGTCATTTCACCTTCCTTGCAAATTCTAGCAGCTTACACGCTTTTCAGACATCCTTCTCGATCACAGAGGGGTCATCAAATATGTTGACTTTGGAGCGTCCAAAATTCTCGCCAAGAATCGAACGATGCAACGGTCCCGTCGTGGCACGGACATGGGCAACTTCTCAAAAGCTGGTGGTCTTGGCGGTGGCCTCGGGGTGAATAACAGCCTGACGGGTACTCCGATGTACATGTCACCTGAGGTTATCAAAAGTGACAGACGAGGTCGTCATGGAGCAATGGATGTGTGGTCCCTGGGGTGTGTTGTGCTCGAATTTGCCACTGGTAAGAAGCCATGGAGCAATCTTGATAATGAATGGTATGCCTAGTATCGCTGACGTCTCTTCGTTGCGCGTTACTTACGAATCATCATAAGGGCGATCATGTTCCACATCGGGGTCGCTACCCAACATCCACCACTTCCGGAACCCGGTCAACTCAGCGACTTGGGAATTAATTTCATCAAACAATGTCTGACCATCGATCCCGTTCTGCGTCCCACAGCGGTTGAGCTTTTAGATCATCCCTGGATGCTCCAGTTCGGCGAGACCCTCCTGGGCTACGGGGATGGGGAGATCACCCCTACTCCACATGTTGAGATACCCCATGATGAGAAATGTGAAATGGCTTCAACTGCGGGCTCCGCTGTTGCTTCCCAGGAGAGGGAAGTCGAAGCCATTCAGATACCCTCTCCCACCCTATCTTCTACCGGAGCACCAACCCCGGATAGCGAATTATGCCCTTCAGAATCATGACACGCTTAATGCTACTATGTTCGTCTTTGTGCACTGTCTTCAGAACTTTCAGTTTTCGACACATTACCCTCCGATCGGCGCATCCTGTACTATAATACTCATTGCTTAGTTCAATACATCGATAAATTACCTCTGCAGAAAGTTACATATCTTACTGATACTCCAAAATTACTCGATAACCCAGCGCTTATTGTCAGTTTGCTGACTGGAACAGCTCGTTAAGCTGTCCACACTGCTCTGGGATAGTTGCTAAAGGGACCTCAAATTGGCTAACCGACCTCATTGGCCGTGCAAAACGCAAAGTCTTTTCAGGGAACATTTGCGGGGTGGAAGGAACTCATGCACCTGGACCGAAGGCAATAGCGAAAGTTGGCGTGGTAGGATGGGTAAGCCACCTTCTCTGGGTCACCAAGGGCAGCCGGCAGAAGATATTGGTAATTGCGCGTCCACCCTAACGTAAATAGTAGAAAGGGAGTTGTTGAGATCGACCACGCATAGTAATGAAGCGACCCCTTTCCAAAGTTCAAACGACATTATAAGACCGAGTATAAATGAAAGCAGCGCGAGGGAAACCGACAAGCATCAACACAATCTTGTAGACGCGACAGATAGTGAAAGATGCTCCGACGCGTTTGAAGGTTGCTAGCCGAACGCCTGGAGAGCGTTAAAAACAGAAAAATAGAAACTAACAGAGTCACGCCATTCAACACCAGGGCGGCATACCCCATTTGTCGTCAGCTCTGCGAAATCACTGCGAAACTGGGCAGTGTTGAATACCTGGAACCCGCCGATCCCGTGGCGACTAGATGAGTGAGTAGGGACACTATACTGAAGATAGTCTTAGGCACTGATCATGAGAGGCCGGCAAGATACGATGCTCACGCATGTGGAACTGATTCATTCAGAATCCAAGACAAGTCAGAACAAATGACCCTTTTTGCTATTCGGCCGACACTTTCACCCAATTCTGAAACATGATAGACGTAAGGTCATCCTTTTTCGTGCTTCAAAGACTACTAGAAATGCCTTTTCAATGAAAGATCAAGGAAACTGCCTCCGTTCCATCATACGCACATCTGAATGGGCCATCAAAGATCGCGCTCTCGCGGTTCCACTCGAAGCCATTGACAACAACTCGGAATGTGCCATTTATCTTGACTGCTTCAGTGATACTCGAAAACTGTGCTAAAGTTAAAGTGAGACTTGAAGATGAGCAACTGGCATTATTCTACATGCGGCATGAGGGCCAACCTTTAATACTGTGGTCTCACCAAGCATCCACCCATCCCAACCACTCTTCGTGTCTTCCGTGGCTGGCTGAGTGGATGTTGGGCAGGGGTGCAAAGAAATCGCACTCGTCGCAGAATTGCCACCTATGCCAGTGGTTGTGTTTGAACGAGGTCGCTTTGACTCTGTCAGGATAGTTGGAGCCGAACTACCAGTCCAGTCGTAAACCGTGGTTCCACTTAATGCTATGTCCGCCAAGGCAAAGGGTTGAATCAAGGTATTGCTCCCGATCATCCCATCCCAAATCACTTGGCATGAGCTAGTAATGAATGTTGTCGGTACATTATCGCAAAGGCGGAGGTTCTTTCCAAAGACATAAAATGCATCTGAATCAGTAGCATTGCCTTGCTTGACAATGGAAGGCAGGAAATGACGCCGCTTGAACATTAATTCGGAAGGCTTGCACTTGGGTGCAATGCCATAGCGAGAAGACAAAGTAAAGGGTTTTGGGGTCCTGGCGGGTGTTATTCGATCCCACCGGATGACAATCAGGAAGGTATGAGTAAGCGCATGAACCTTAAAGGTGGTCTCCTTGGCGGATCAAGACCAGTACTCACAAACAGGTATGGTTTCCGAAAGGCCCTTGAGGTGCATGTCCAACTGTGCGCAGCTAAGACAGTTAAGGAACTATTCTGCCGAACACATCGTTCCCCGACTAGAAGGGCGCCGGGCTCTCGTTACGTACCAACTTGCAAAGCCTACAAGTGAATGGTAATGCCACCAGGGCAGGAGAAGAAAACGTAGGACTTCATTCAAGAAACACCCTGACCAAGAAAGGGAAGGAACGGGTAGCCGCTGAGCCTGCCACTGGGCTACAACTGGCACGAATCGAGAGATGGGCCCAGAAAGAAAGAAGTTAACTGTGATCAGGACTGGGCATGTACTAGTAGTATACATACTATATTCAATAATAGTCTGATGTTCTTGGAGTCGTTGTGGTGAGTTCCGCTTTGGTCACTGGTGGGAATCCCGTACCACTGACTTGCGTGATAAACCTATTCTGGATCTTTGGCTGTTATGACGAGTGTGACTGATGGGCCAGCGGCTGGCTAGTGCGGAAGCACTCCCAGATCCAGATCAACTTACGGGCCAACTTCAGATCATTGTAAAGTTGAACGCTACCACTGTAATAATGATATATCAAGTAGACCGAACTATTATTGTTGTGGGGCTGGGTACGAAAGCTATCAAAATTGATACCAGTGGTGATTTTCTGCGATGAACCAAAACACCATCTCGTCGTCGTCAATCGTCTTGGGCCATCCGGGTAAATTTCGAATGGTTTCCAAGCCCGCATCTGCTCGACACTCCAAGACGCCGTCCTCCCGTAGCGATGAAAGGAGGTCGATAATCTCCTGTCTATCGTACACCGCTCGCAGACGCCATCGAAGCTCAGCCTGAAAGAAATTTCAATGCAAAGCATACATGGCACACAAAAATGTAACTCACCAGGCTAACGCCTGGATGTAGGAAAACGACCCCGACTACCGCTTGCTGTGCTGCCCTCCATGGTCCATCGAGTCTATATCCACGAATATCGAGCCATCGCCGAGGAGAAACAAGTGCCAGAGGCCCATCTGACACCGTTACGCCTAAGGCGCCACAGTAGTCCCCAGCCACTAGTAGGGGAGCATTCAAATATGTCCACATCAAAATCGGGGGCGACGTTAACGTCATTTTATTGACAAGCGCAAGGATGTATCGCTCTCGTCCGGCCTCCAAGCTCTGCAAAACTCAGTCAACACAATGTGGCCAAAGGCGAGAACATACCAAACATGTTGCTTTGTCGAGTCCAGTTTCCTTCAAGCTACGTGCATGGTCAAGAATCCGGCGAGAGAGATCACGATCTGACTCGCTAAGGCTCGACGTAAAATTCATGAAGGCTGCGTCAATGCACGCAGAACAGTTGATAAGACCAATCTCTCGGGTGAAGGAACACGCAACCTCCTTTCCGTCAGGTGTTGTCCCGTGAATTGCTTGACCTGATGCGCTGGGATCGGGCTGAACCACGGGACAATCGAAGTGTTGATCTTGATTTCCGCCTGGACCGAGAACGGACGTGGGGCAGAACCTTACTCGAATGCAAGTTTCAATGTCCTCGTCATCTATCCAGCCAACCGATAAATATTGAATTCGAGATGTAAGCAAGACTACATTACCTGCCCTCTTACTATTCCAATCAATCTTCTGCCGAGCAGTTCGCGACTGAGATAAGTCCACCACAAAATCAACCTAACGGGCTTATATAAAATTTCTACGGTAACTTGGCAGACTTTTGCTTACCTGGTCTTCAGAAACAAGTTGCAACAACGTAGCGACGTCACCTTCTGAAGCAACTAAGGGCCACTCCATTTCGTCCACCACCCTTTCGACAGCCACGTCGTCTAGCGAAACAGCATCCTGGAACAAATCTCGAGGAAACGGTCCACAGAGACTATTGAGATTGCTGTATGATCTTTAATTAACATTTCCAAACGTTTGCGTATGTTATCACTTACGCGTCCGAGATTTTGAGCATCCTCCCTGGCTTTGCTTTCTTCGGATCTCGTACAAGTTTGGATAGCACCCCCTGGTGCAGAAGGTTTGACCTTGCAATAGACACATACTGGTTCCCTGCACTGTGCAATAAACGCGTCGCACTCTCGGAATCGTAGAGCTCGCTTGGCGCTCCAAAGACCATCTTTGAACTCATAAATATACGTGCGATCGACGATGATCAGCACACGTACCTTCAGCGCAGCTTCTGCAAGTTGCACCCTCTCATCCCTCGTAGCCTCGTACATGATATCGGGTTCTCTCGTGAAGGCCTGGCTCCGAAATTGTTTTTCCCTCCCTTCTTCGACCGTCGTACCCCACATGAAATCCCACCCTGGCGCAGCTACAACGACCTCCCCAACCTCGTAAGACTTGAACAGTTCTTCAACAGAACCGACCAGCTTCCTCGGTGTTTCCCGTTCCACGAATCCCACCCGCCTATTCGACACTGAGTTTCGCTCGTAAGATAAATATGACACTCACAAGGCATTCTTGTCCACATGTTTTCGAAGGAATTCAACGTGGTTCATCAAGTCGAAGTTAGAGGGACTGCTGGGATCCTCATCGGGAAGACGAGGCGTTCCTCTGTAACGTAGCCAGACCGTATACCACTGATCTTCCAAGCGTTTCATATACAGATCTTCAGCAGCATTGTCCCTGAGATGCGTGATACGCTGCCTGACCGAGTTCCTGGGTACTGCTGGAAATACTTGATCAAATGCCGATAAGTCAAGTCTGGAAGTGCGGCATCGCGCTCGAATAATTGCGGATGCATCCCGCGCTAGTTCATCAGATTCTCTTGTCCAATGGAATCTTGGTCGTCTCGAAGCTAGAGTAAAACCTTAATTGGAGAAGTGACAGTGATGAATTATGGATTCACGTACTTTCGCTTTCCCCCCTTGCCTTTCCCTTCTTTTTCACGCCCGCTGTAGCTGTGATGGGCGGACTTTGCTGGCTATTCAAGAACTCGGTCGATTTCTCGGGAGAGTTAGGAACCACAGGAGGTCCGGCAACAGGCTTGAGTATATTGATACCTAGCTCTTCTTCGGGTTGTGATATGGTTTTATTGGAGGCTAGCCGTGTCCTCTTGATAGCCTCCGTTTCCCGGTGTGTGGATACGTCCGGACCATGTTCGATAGGCTGTTGCAACACTTTAGCGGAGCCTGTAGTCGTCGTCGGCACGCTTTGATTGAGTTGGCGAAGAAAAGCATTGACTTTCTCTTGTGAAGTATCCGGGAGATAAACCAGACAAATAGGTCTGCTGATACCAGACGGTGAAACGAGGGAAGTCTTGACCATCCTGATTCGTCCGTGGCTCTCCAGGTTCTTGAGCGCCGATTCCGCAGTGCGTTTATCGAGACGTGTGCCAACCGGCGCACTAGTCGGCTCTTTGGCCTGTGACATGGACTCAAGGAGTGTTGTGTGTGCGTCGAAAATTTCCTTGGACTGCACGCTTGCAATCCCCCCCATGCTTTCAATGACTTTCAAGAGTTCGTTTTCGCGTCGCAGGGAAGAAATATTAATATTCGAGCGCGATCTCCCGCCTCCGTTAGTTCGGCTTCGCTTCGACGGCCGTGAGGAGGGTTGCAGGGTTGCATCTTCGTGCTTCTCGCCAGTACCCACACCAATAATGGGTGTTTGCGATGATTCCTGCTCAGTTGTCGGCATGGCATGACAAATCCGCTTCTAGACGTCGTCAGCATCAATCCAGGACAGCACCTAAAAATGCTCACAGCTGGAGCGAGGACGAGATCCTCCCCTTGGGTAATTGACACGGATGACCTTCCTTCCAGGTCAGCTCTCTCCAATGACTGAGAACCGCTCGACACTATCACATCACCATCCTTCTGCTGAACATTTGAAGGGAGATCCGAATCAAGCGCAACCGTCCTGATACATTTTGAAGAACGGCGGGAAATGGATTTACCTAAGCGATTTGACCGCACATCGCCAACATCATCCTTCCCGGATGCTAGGTACGAGACCCTAGTTCCAACGTTACACCCCTCTAGGAGCCGATCAGATATTTCATTAGCCAGACGATCGTTCACGGCTCGTCCTATGGCAGGTGGGACGCTTGCAGAGATCTGTCCCTCTCCTAGCGCATAGACTTCTGCCCCTAGTTTCGACACAAGCCCTCCTGGTGTGATACTCGGAGCTTCGGCAGGGGGATTCTTGCGAGGTCTTCCGCGCTTCCTCGGTTGACCCGTGATAGCATCTGCAGGTGCTGACGTTTTACGGGGACGACCTCGCTTCGGTTTCCGAAGCGGTTCGCTTTCCTCTCCATTACTTCCTTCTTCGCCTCTTTTACGCTTTTTGCCTTTCGCTGTCGCGATGTCTTTAAACGAGTCCTGATGAGAATGAAGTTGACCTGTCGTCGAGTAGAATTGTCTGGGGTCAAGTGTTGCAAAATTTCCGACGCTTGACCACTCGACGTCGATGATAGAGATGGGAGTATCCTGGAGTCGTTCGCTTTCCATTACGCATTTGTACGCTGCAAGCGTAAAGTATCGATGACGTCTCTCTCTACCATAGGTCTCCATAAGATCCATGGTACCCAGGTCACTGAGATGAGCAGGTGGTCTGCTATTGGACGCCCGTGTAAGTAGAAGTTCGATTGTGCGCTTGTCAAAATTGCCGAGAGAAACACATATTTCCTAATAACCAAAAAGTTAGGTCACATCAAGGCAAGCGAAACGTTTCCCAGCTTACATTAAGCGTCAAGCCAGATGGACCAACTTCTTCGAGCATATTCGACACCTGCTTGTGGATTGTCAGATTCGTCTTCACTTCGTTACGACCAACTAGAGTCCTAGTTCATCAGGATTGGAAATAGATTCTTCACAGTGAAACAAACCCAGTGTGTCCTCGGCAAAACTCGCATCTTTTGCTTCTTCATCCACGTCCTGTCCCATAATTACGGACCCCTCCGGAAGTCGGTTGTTCGGCGTCACAAGTCGTATGCACTTAATCGTACGATCCCGTGTCTTGCTACTTGGAAGCAAGGCACGTTCAATGACGCCTTGCTGAATCAATTCACGGAGCCTCGTCTGGAAAAAGCGTCGATCCGTCTTTGTTGGATGCAGAAATCCCTACAATACAATGATGGGAAAGAGACACGTAAAACGAAGGAATCGCTTACAATCGTCATAAGCAAGTTATTGGACTGATGTATGTGATTTCTGGACGCTTTAAGCAACTTGACGATCCTATTTTTAACAAGCGGGAGACTGGAGAGGTGTCTAGAGTCAATCGGATCAAAGAAGATCCGTGAAGGACCGTCTTGATCGGTAGCATCGTCAGCAGTTTCGGGCGGGTTGACAGGTTCACCAGCAATGGCCTCGTTATCTCGAGCTTCTTCCTGAATCTGCTGCCAGAGCGGACTGCGTTCGACAAAATATTTATGGATACAGGTGTGGTTCCCGACTCCGCCGCGACGCACTTTGATGCTGCAAAAGGTTGTTTAACTGCGAGCAATCAAAAGAAAGGAAAGCACACATGAGGCCAAGTTCGACTAGCTGTTTAATGAGATAGAAACATGTCTTTTGGTCGTATTTGGTCTTCCGACCAAGCTCAACCGTCGTGATTCCGTCTTCTCGCCCTCGCGTGATTAACTGAAGTGCACTGTACACCATAGGGCTTAGCTTGGGGGGCTGCGAGCAGATCAGATCAGCTTTGCCGAGCGTAGCTGGCTCTCACGCACTCTGATATGTGAGCCTGTGATCGCAGCGAAGGAGGTTTCGGGGTCGACCGCTATGCGCAGATTGTCGCCATATTCACGCTTCAAGTCCTCCAAGTGCCTCTGTCGAGCATCATCGACCAGCTCCAGGGAGGGAGGCGTGTCCTCGGCAACCTCCTCGCCTTTTGCAGCGGCTTTGCGTTTGGCACTCGTCTGGGGGGCGATGTACACTTGTGAGACGGAGCCAGGAGGGAGTGTGCCGACGCGGACGGACGGCTGTTGCACCACGAGCGACCACACGAAAGCGCAGAATCCATCATCGACGAGCTGTGTATGGTCGCGTTGGGTCGCGTAGAAGCCAGCGATGAAGTCGCCGAGGCGTGAAACGTTGCAACCTAGGTGTGAGAGAAATAAGTGTGCGAAGGGGGGTTCGAACTCGACCTCCCGGGGAGGAACTCACCGAGGTCGCCGTCGAACGACAGCTCGCGTAGACAGTGATGTACGAGTTCATCCATGGCGGTCTTCTAATTAACAGCTCATAAACCTCAGCTTTGCCCGGGTGATAAGATCTAGTTAGTAGCGTGACATGGCGTGACTCCGTATTCCTCCGTGACAGCTGATGAGATCACCGGGTCGTTATGCCACGCAATCCACTCTCCCTGACACAACATATATGGTATGGCGCTCGTACACTCTCGCACCCCTGCACTGTCTCACTCCTGTCTAGAACATCTGCACAGATTGCGGAGGTACGGTGATCGAATATGACCCTGCTGCTGGCAATGGATTCTGTGTTAAATGCGGGACCGTGGTGGAAGAGAACACTATCGTGTCCGAGGTCACCTTTGGCGAGACTTCCACGGGCGCCGCAATGGTTCAGGGGGCCTATGTCGGACAAGGATCCAGTGAGTCGCGCCGCGTACTGGCCCTAATTAGATTTTTCAACCTCTCCTAGCTCACGCTCGTATGAGCGGTCCGTTCGGTAAGCGGGGAAGCGCTGAATCACGCGAGCAGACGATTGCGAATGGTGCGTGTCGTTCAATGCATCAGAGCTCAACGTTCATACCTCGACAGCTAGCAGGAAGATACAAAGTCTTGCCACGGCCCTCCACCTCTCCGAAGTAGTCGCACTTGCCGCAACCCGCCTGTACACTCTTGCCGTCGAGCATAAATTCACCAAAGGACGGAGAAGCATCAACGTAGCTGCTGTTTGTTTATATGTCGCGTGCAGGCAGAAGGAGACGCGAAACTACATGCTTATCGACTTTTCCGACATTTTGCAGGTGAACAAGACTGTACATTTCGAAATGTAGCTAGCCTACTGATTTTCCTCAGGTCAATGTGTTCGAGCTGGGCCATACCTATCTCCAGCTACTGCAAACACTCAACCTCAGACTTCCTCTCGTGGATCCCTCACATTATATTTCTCGATTCGCCGCGTTGCTCGAGTTCGGTGAAGAGACTCACAAAGTCGCTACCGATGCTGTTCGTCTGGTGCAGCGCTTTGACAGAGACTGGGTCACCAAAGGACGACGTCCGGCCGGTATATGCGGTGCAGCACTTCTCCTTGCTGCTCGCATGAATAACTTCCGGAGGTCTGTGGAGGAGATCGTTCAGGTTGTAAAGATTGCAGATACCACATTGAAGAAGCGTCTCGAAGAATTCAAGAAGACGCCTAGTGGGCAACTGACGTTAGCAGATTTCAGGACGGTATGGTTGGACGAAGAAATGGACCCGCCCGCTTTCACGAAGGGGAAGGAACGAGAGGAGAGGGGGAAAGAACAAGGTATAGATCAAACCAAGGAGGCCAGGATCAAGAAACGGAGGGGAAAGCGGAAAAGAGTGGATAGTGTATCAGAGGAGGAGGGTTTCGAGGCTGAACCCCCACCTCAACAGATTGCACCTCCACCAGCAATAGATCCTGCACTCTTCAATCAAGGGATCCTTGCGGGCACGACAGCGCCTCCACCCCTCTTCTTCCCCGAGGATGATCAAGAGTCAACTTATATCGACCCGGTGCTACGATTAAATGTTGAGGATGCAACGACTCAACCTGTGACTGGCATTGAGGAAAGCGTCGACCGAGTCCTTGCAGAGGAAGTGGCGACGTTCTTGCAAAGCTCACAAAGTCTCATGCTCACCGAAGCTCTCAACGAAGCGGAGGAACGGCGTCATGCACATTTTGCTGAAGTTGACGAACTCAAAGGCCTTGACGAAGAGGAACTTGAATGCTTTCTTCTATCCGAGGAAGAGGTCAAAATTAAGGAACGTGTTTGGGTGGAGATGAATCGTGAGTATCTGGAGGGCATTGCCGGTAGGTTTATGTTCACCGCTGGCGTGATGTATCACTCAGGGGAATCCTTACAGCAAAGACTGATCACTTGGAAGAAGGCACTCAGCACTCACGAAGTCGCAAGGTTCGTTTCGCTCTTGCATTTATTGTTTGTTAGACTATCACCAACAGCGCATCGTTTTTAGCGACGGAAATCTGTCACGAAACCTCGCGATGAGTCTACACCGTCTGGGAGAACTGCAGCCGAATCAGTCCGCAACCTCCTCAAGAAAAATGCAAAATATAGCAAACGGATCAACTATGATGCGCTCAAGGATCTTTTCGTAGACGGTGTTAATCCGAACGTTGACCTTGATGAGAAAGGCGACCTGTACTCGATGGATGATAAAACAGAGGATGGTGTGATAATAGAAAGCGGTGGTGGAGTAGGAAGCCAGAGATCCTCACGGTCAGGATCTCGGAATGACTTGCACACTGAGCTACAGGGAGAGGAAGACGAAAGCGAGAAAGGGGATACCGAAGATCCTTATGTTGGCTGGGATGAAGTCTACGAGCAGGAAGTATGATAATCTATACGGCACATCAATTATAATGCCATCACCTAGGAGCAGTAGGGATTTCCGGTCCACAAGATACGTTACATAGTCATAAGTAAGTTGTCTGCGACTTTTGTAGACAAATCTAAGAGTAATGGCGTCTAGGATGGCTGTGGTGGGGGAGTCAACAAACTATGGAGATGAATCATGCAATGGGTAACATGACTAGAACGGCTATGATGCTCCTGGAGATAGCTGGGGTTGTTTTGAATCCCACATTGTCCTGAGTACGTCCGAAAACCCGACCTTGCCCAGCTTGGCATTTTGTTCAAACCTCTGCACAAGCCAACTTTCAACTCTATCCGTCATCGCCCGCCACATTGCCATGCGGGCTTGTATTTCTGCGGTCTGGGTGAACATCGTCTGATGGGGCGACGTTGGGCTATATTGTATCCGTTCATAACAAGACGCAAATTGCGATAACGAAAGGTTGACGGAGGTGATCGTTGCGCTTTGCGTTGCAGGATCGACGAACGATATCTCGCGCACGTAGGCGTCTTCTGATCCACCAAGCAGCTAAAACATTTAAAATGGTCGGGTCAGACGACTCGCTGTAAGACGGATCGATTTACTTTGACGATCCAAGCTGGCGCCTTTTGTTTGCAGCCCAACACACGTTCCGTCCGTATTATACCAGTTTTGGGGTCGACAGAACGATCTACGACGTCGACCGTCACGACGTGGGTGCAGTGTGGATTTGGGTATTTATGCCAGATACCAATGACGACGTGAGGCCAGGGGTGGCTGGAGGATATCAGGGGTGCAGGGGTCGGTTTTCACGAAAATTTACGCACTCATATTTGAACGACTGGGAGAAAAAATGCATCGTTCGAGCCCGGGAACAAGCAGGGGAGGAAAGTGGTCGTGCGGGAAGCGAGCGCTGAGGCGCGGCGTTTGACGACGAGCCAATGCCATTCCCTAATTTTTTATTTTTTTGTACCCACCCGATTGGCTACGGGGCAATTCGGTAAATGATTACTTGATCTAGAATATTGTTCCCGCGATCCACAAGTACACGATTTCTGGCCAGCACACCACACCTACGGTGATTGTGACATACTACCCTGCGGGTCGGCTAAGAGCCGGAGCTCCGCAAGACGTGATTCAAGTTTTGGTCTAAAATAAATCCGACGTCAACGTCCATAGGATCCGCCCAAACAAATTTGAAGAGTACTCACACCTCCAAAAGCTTCGCTTGTAACTGCTCCTTTTCCTCTCTGAGAGACATCCGCTTGTCCGCGTTCAACTGCGTACTTCGGAAGTTCAAGAATCGACCAGTAAGCGACACCCATTCATGCATCATAAGTTCTTCACGGAATTGCCACTTACAACACGTATCCACCCTGTCCATCAAATTGCAGGATCGTGGAATGATACTTCCACAGCGATGGCCGGTGAGAAACAGTCAGGAGCGTGATACCAAGAGCAGTCGCCTCCTCCATCATCTTTCCTTCCATATCCGATGGAACAAGCGAAGTCGCCTCATCGAGAATGGCGTACTAAGCTGATAATCAGGCGCCTTCAAGGAGACTAAAAAAGAAATACGTACTTTTGGTTTATGATAAAATAATCTTGCCCACGCAATCTTTTGCTGATCACCACCGCTCAAGGCTTCCCTCCATTCACGAGTGGCGTCCCATCCCCCTTCACGTTCTACGACATTATCCATACCTACCACAGCAAGAATAGCGAGGAGGTCGATATCCGAGGTTCCTCCTAAGGATCGCCTGTCAATGATGATGCGCGGAAAGGTCAAGCGGTGACTCACGAGCTTTCATCTGTTCTTTCGAGTGTGGGTAAATAACTTGGTCACGGAGTGTACCCAACGAGAGGTAAGGTCGCTGGGGAATTAGAATAAAATCCGACGCAGATGGCTTTCGCACGATACCACCTGAAAGAACTAAGAAAGAACGTATTGTAGGGACGCATTGACGAACGTACCGTAAACGGGCCAAAGTCCTCCTAGGATACGGAACAACGATGATTTCCCAGAACCTGGAAAAGTACTAAAGTCAGAAGGCTCTTAGAAACGGCGAAACCCATTGACCGTTGGGGCCCACAATGAGTAAATGCTCCTAAGAGTGTTCTGTATGGTCATCCAACTTATCATACGAAATGAAGCCTTACCCCTGGCTTTACGTTAAATGTCAGACCCTTCAGCAGTACGTCTCCATTGGGAGTCACGATAGGCACATTTTCAAACTGAATGTCCTCAGCTTCGAATACTTGTCCTCGACCGTTTACGACTGTTCCTGATGAGATAGAATGTGATTGTAGAGTGACTCGAAACACACTTTTGCTGTTCTCCCCTTCCAAGGCGCTTGCTACGAGACTTTTCTCGAATTTGCCCTCGCGTATATCTGACATCGCATCGAGCAAGAGAGAAACACGCGCAGTGTAGCCTGCAAGCTCGGCTAGATCCTTGTAAGAATACATAACACGACCCATCGCATCTAGTATCACGGATGGATAAGGACAACCCCAAAAAAGAGGGAGACATACCAGAGGAAGACAAGAGAAGCCTTCGATTTGTGACGAAACCTGGCGCAAGGATTAGTAGAGGGAACCGCAAACTGATGCTACTCCAACCCTCTGTGCGACTGCCCAGGTCACTCTTCGAGAGACCAGGAACCTTGAAGAAAATTGGGATAGCACAAACCACTAGCTATACTGAATTCAGTCAAACGCACACATGAAGGTAGAACACTGACCCCGAAGCTTCCCCAAAGCCATTTCACGATCCCTTCCTCGGCGCAACCATACCACCATCTCCGGGCCATGACCTTCTCCTCGTGCCGTACAAGGGTCATGTACTCTTTCTCTATGATTTCTTTCTCGGCATCTTCACCGCCCAAAAAGGCGACCTCCTCAGCAAACTCTGCCAAGCGAGAGTGGGTGTGCCGCAGAGAACCAGCGAGTGCAGCAGACTGAGCGGTGTATGCCCCAAATGACGGCGTAACAGCTCGTACTATGACATGTGTCAGCCCAGAGGCCACCTTTCAGCGAAAGCGAGGACGTACACAATGCAGCGGACGACTGTATTACAACAGTAAGAAGCACAAGCCCCTCCGCCCCGATATTCTGGGATAGCTGGTAGTTGTAGAGAATGACATCGAGTATAGGTTTGGCAAGATTCGCA
>JBBPSZ010000006.1:0-33796 GCA_038093835.1 Strobilomyces confusus
TATGGGTCAGTAAGCTCGTACAAGACAGTGACCATGGGGAAGAGGGCTTCGTTGCAGAAGCCGTTTACTCCAATCAGAACGACGTGTGTCGCGTTTTTCCTTGCTCACCGGCGACGGTGTTTACTCATCTTCCTCGAGGATATCGATGTCGCAACGCGTGTCGCTATCGCACGTGTGAGCAACATCATACGTCTTCTAGCAGACCATTTTGTGCCATTGACGGACACCCGTCTTCTGGAAGCGTATGATTGGGTGATCGAACAAGAAGTGGATACGAAAGACCTGGTCCACGGGGATGTTGGAGAGGCGCTCGTAGCGATGGTAGGCGGCGAGAGGTAACCACACTGTGATCTACATGTTGTTATCATCGCCATTATTGGAGGCTTCCTCGTCTTCGCTTCCCTCGACCTCATTCTCGTCCTGGTCAGTACTATTCACATCCTCGTCCTCGTCATCCTCGTCATACTCCTCCTCTATGCTCTGATCAGCTGCGTCCGCCGCCGGTGGAGGTGGTTGCGGAGGCGGGTGATGATGTGCAGTTGCTCCATTGGCCATCTTCCTCGCCTCAGCTGCGCGTTTCATTTCCTCCTTCTCTTCATCGACGGGAAGCAACTGTTCCAATGCTAGGTCCTTCCATCGTAACGCACCATTAATGCCGCCACCCCCGTAACCCATGTCTTCAAACAGAGCTCGAGAGGTGGGATCGTAAGGAGGCCTCGGCCGCGCGGCGGGATGTTTTATGTTCGTTGGATTGCCATAGGGGTAAGAGGGGTGTACCTGTGAAGGTAAGACTAGATACGACCGTTACCAGGGAAAGAGCTATCCCAGCGCGTGAACAAAGACACACTGTCAGAGTCGTCGGGGTTTGGGGGTATCATGTGTGCGGGGATGTCGAGATCTGTGCGTCACGGTTCACGGCAACCATGCATTAGGACGAGCCTGGCATCGTACCGTCGTCGGATATCTCGCCGGAGATATACTCGAGGCTGTCGATCGTGTCAATGACCTTGAGGTCATGCTCGGTCATGTGCAAGTAACAGTAAGTCAGGTCCTGCCACTTTGGTCATATCATGCGTGTAAGGACGACTCGCGGCGACGACAGACCGTCATGGCGACGCTCTCGAGACCTGGAGACCGGTGTCTACTCGTGCCTCCGTCGCTGACGATGCTTGACTCACCGACCTTGGTTGCAGCACAATCTGGCGATCTGAGGTCGCAGGCCACGCAACGTTTGCGTGGATGACTGTAGACAGCGGTGATTACCGTGGTTGCGGAGGTACACTGTATCAAGTTGACCGTTGATCAAGGGCCGGACGTGGTGGCTCACAGGGTGGCTCGAGCGGGGCATAGCCACCACTGTCCAGTGGCTGTGCTTTCGTCTAGCGGGGGGTCGCGGAGTCACTCAGTAAAAACTGGCCTGAATGAACCCTTCATCATCACTGGGCAGCTTAAGCGCTTAACTCTGAAACGTGCGTTTGTGCCAGTCATCCGTAACAGGTATGCTATCATATGTGCCACTGACTCGACTAGCCTAGCATTGAATCCCCCCTGTACTTGCCGATTTGTTTGGTCCTTCAACATGCCACGACTGATCGATCACGTACGTCCTTTTTTTTCCCTCACAAACGTAGCTCGCAATATCCTTTTGATGCGCTGTCATTGCCGTTTTTTCTTGTACTTGACGACGCTTCCCGCCGATCGGGGTGGTCCCTGTTGGTCCTACCAGTGCCTCCAATGGGAGCGACTACTGGATGTTCAATCATATCTACAACAGGGCTGTCGGTGGACCCGTTCTCCATTCGTTTGGAACCGACTTTCTACATTCCGCGATCTATCCCAAGCAATCCCACAGAGGTGGGAATCCTTTACCAGGCGTCGCCCCGGATCGGTGCCGTAGCCTCGTGTTCGTCATCACGTCAAACGGAAAGGCGTTGGAGTAGCTCTAAAAACATCGATCAGTGTGGCTCGCTCCCTGACGCCGCTGTCCACATAAGGCAAGGACTCGCTTCTCCGAAACAGGGGCCAGGCGAAAGGGTGTCGCACCGAAAAGAACGCCACCACAGGGTCTATTTACACATTGGGGGGGTACTAGTAGGGTCTCGTTACCACCAGGGACTCAGGTAGTGGCAGTAACGTGCAACGTTTACGGAATATCTCACCGCACGCTGAGACGCCGATCACCGGTTTGGGGCACGCGGGAAAGGTGCACGTCTTATCATTCATTCATGGACAGACGCAAATGTTGACAGGTGTGGATGACAAGGTTGTCGAAAGACGATTGTCTACAAGCGCCATGTTTGTAGGTAACGTCATCGCTTGATGCGCTTTACCAAGCGTCGGAAGCTTTTGATGGGTCTGGACAAACGGCTGAGAAAAAGGAAGTGTGACATTGGATCCTGTGCTATACCTAATGAAAAGGGAAGTTTGCACGTTCGTCCCAGTCCCCAATTTGCTAACGGCGGCGTCTGTCACGAGATGGGGCTGTTCTTCGCAAACCTTCTCGCTGTTATCGTCGGCACTTTCGGCGCACAGCAACGTTTTGCTTTGCATTGAGTTCGTTGCTGTCGGCTCATCTGAACCTTGAGGTTCGATACTGTGGACGGGGTATAGCGTCAGATCCAATGTAGCAGTCACCCTGAGTCATAATTAGCGCCTGCAAGATAGGTGCGGCGATAAGGTACATATGCTGACAGTGTCCTAAGATCCATGCCGGCGCTTCGTGATGCTAATCTAGTGGCCAATCGTTAGCGCGGGAAGACCTAACCGAACTAACCAATTACGGATCCCCACAAGCATGGTAACCATGCTCTCCAAACAAGGCAGGTTGAACCATGCACGGATGACTCCGGCTCGCTTACTTCTTGATCAGCTAAATAAGAAAACCTTCATCCACTGAGTTCGTGGACGGCTGCTGTGCCACAATAGCACTGTGCCCGGAACCCCAATTTGACGCTAGTCTATGTACCCGGACATCGCCAAATGGACTACCCTGGACCAAAAAATCGCGAAACTATCGCACTGTCGGGATCCTCTTGGAAAAACTGGTAAGTGCGCACGTGTCGTGTGAGATCATCGTTCCACATGGTCTCGATGATGTTATTTTCGTGATCAGGGTTTAGTGCAATGGAACGTTCCAGGAGCCCTAGTACTACTCCTGCACAACCACAACGAGCGCCCTTGGGGTGTCGCCACCTTACTATGCAGCATCTCCTCGGGCGTCGGCGCGACGGTAGACAAGGAAACAGCCACATCATCCCGCCCCAACCCGACGCAGCACCGAACCGTTGGGATCGGGCCGCCATCCGTGGGGCTTCAAGGGTCTACCCCGCCCGGCCGAACGATGGAAGCCTCTTTGATGACGCGAACCCCGCAGCGCTCGAGCACATGGTACTCAATGCCGAAATCCCGACGACGCCGCCCGACTTCTCACGTGCCCGCTTCCGGCGCTACAGCACCAGCTTCGGGCGGAGCTGCCGTCAATCCGGTACGCGAACATGCGAGCGATCAGCGAGGGTGGCTCAACAGATCCGCGCCGTGGAAGCTGCTTCGCCATGAGCGCTATAACAAGTATACATTCTCCGGAGCGTCGGGATCTTCGTGGCGGGTCCCCCTGTCACCTGCCTAGGGATAATCAGGCCAAGCTTCCTAGCGCACGCCCTGGGTGTGACCGTCTATATTTTTGCTTCAAGTCCCAGAAAGAAGGGCCTTTTTCTCTCCCGCAGTCCTTGGCAGACCTTGCCAATGCTTTGAGAGCTCCATCCGGTTTAGCATTTCCTCAGGGAACTTTTCCACCGGTGCTGGGCATTCTCTCGTCCCGGTTAGGCCATCTTGGAGGAATCTGTTCGGACCAAGGAATCCACCATTGATGCAAGGGCTTTCCCGCATGGGCTGTGTTTTTCTTGACAGGCTGCGCATTTTCCTCCGGCTCGGTCTTGTTGAGAACGCCGTTCGGTTAAGTAAACAGGAATAACATCATAACTGCCCTGCTCGCGTGCTCGAGGTACGTCGCATACAAAAATTAGAATATATTTCGTAAGTGTAAAACAACCGTATTGTGCGGGTCGAAACAGTCTACGATGCAAATGCGGGCGGTGGTTGCTTGGTATGACTATATGTACATGTGTTCTCATAGCTCTTCCGCCCATGGCACGATCGCCCTTTCCACCTGAGCGGGACCTGCTCTTGGCTTCTCGGTCTTCTTTTCGTTTGTCATCTGCTCCAACTCGAGGTTCTGTAACCGCATCTCCACCAAAAACTCCTTGTCCCGAATCGCCTGCGACCAGCTGGATAAAACGCCCATCGCAGAGACGATCGTGCGAGACAAGCCAACTACGGCGAAAATACCCGGATAAACGTGCACGACTAATGTGCGCGTCAGTACGCAAGTGCAAGAAGCATGCAAAGCGCGACGTACACAAGAACCTGGTGCCCAGCGGCACGTGCAGCAACTCTCGCACGAAGTAGACGGCACCTGCTGGGAAAAGTAGCATGGCAAGAAGGCCAGCTGACAGGGGAAGAACGAGTTCCTTGGTCGCGTGGCGGAGATCAGGGTGAGCCCATCCGTTGCTCAGCAGCTGCGGTGGCGAGCAGCGTCAGCTCATGCGTGCCAAATAATAACCAACGATACACACTATATGCAGCGCGTCGTATTGTCGCCGTGGTAATTGCAGTCTTCGTCGGAGCCGAATGATGATCTTGCAGTATACTAGTCCAAGAGACCACATGTCAACTAGCCGAATGGTCGGGACCAAGGTCGAATCAAGCGTCAGCCGTATGGGCAGGACGATATAAAGGTCCACGACGAGGCCCAACAGGATCGGGATGAAGATGCCGAAGAAGAAGGTCATGTATGTTATCTTGGTGGCCCAAAGCAGACTCTGCTTGGCAAAGTATACCGCGAAGTCTGCACGAGGACCGTCCCCAGTCACGCGCTGACGTCGCCTATCCATGCTTTCTGCCGCCTTCCCGACCAGATAGCAGGCCCAGAGGATGTAGAATCCAGCGAGGGAGGAATAGCCATCGTGAACCGACGAAGAGGTGATCGCCGCAAAGAAGCGTCTCCCAACTTGCACCGGAACCGCGATGCATATCGCTGCGATGATGGCCATTATCGTCCAGACAGCCGCGACAAAGGCAATAATCCTCATACGGAAACGAGGAGGGAAATATACCACAATGTAATCTTCCTTGACGTCACGTTTGGCCTTGGTTGCCTCGACGTTTTGTGAAGCTATCAACGCCGCTGCGTTCCCGTCCAATGGGGTACCGTCCGCGTGAACTTCAGCAGTGGCGCGCATATCTCGTGGGAGTGCAATATTGTCGCTCGCGGGGACCCGACGGAAAGACCCATCCCGTGTTACGGTCATTTCCTCGTTGTCCATTGGGGATCTCCAGAAAAAAGCGTTCCATGTCTTGTATACTCTCGAAGACTCTTCTTCTGGGTGCCTTTCGCCAAACATGTACGAGGTTAATCGCAGCCTTGCAGCCAAAAATTTCCACACGTGCACAGCCACGCGGTGCACGGCTCTGCGGGGTCGCAAGTAGCGCATCGTGTATGGGAGCACGATTTGCAGAAACAATAGATCGATTGGTACTTCGGACAGGGGCTCCCTAGAGATTCTGCGTAGGAGGTTTGAACGCAACGAAAGAGTCAAGTACTTACCGAGTCTTCCAACGTATTGGGAATATTGATCGGTTCCCAATGAAAAGCAGGATCGCAAGGCTTCCGACGCCACAAGCCACAACCATCGCATACATGAATGCACTAATGAGGAGTTTGCGGAATTGAGTGAAGGTGGGTCTGTCTAGAATGTCGCGGATGGGATGGAAGTTCTGATCCTGGGGGTCCTTGATGAACCACATAGCACCCGGACGCATGATATTTCTGCACCCCCCCAGAAGAACGGCAAATTGATACCTACGAGTACGTCAGTATGCCTCGGAGTTCAGAGCGAGTCATCGACTCACATGAACATGGTTCCTGCAACCCAGTGGTAAAACATCGCCGTCAAGGGGGCATGCGTAAAGAACGCCACCCTCGACTCAAGCGACGCCTCCGGAAATACCCATATCGTGCAAGCATCTAGCATGATACCGCATCCAAGGGGAAAGACGATAAGTTCAATGATAATGAACATTGCCACCTACGTCACATCAGCACTACGCTCGTCGCCGACCGGAGAATCCATACCTTCACGACCAAGAGTTGCTGCCGGACAGCGTTTCTAACCGCTCTACCAGCAGTCCTCGCATTGCCCACGGTGAATACGTTCAGATAGAGCGCCAGGATAATGCCGACAACGCAGTAGCCCAACACCACGGCGAACGCCCGTTCACCGTTTCCATGACCCAAAGCCATGTTGATCCACGACTGCTGGAAGTGATCGGTGAAGAGCCTGACTTCTCGACCAACATAAGCAAACCGAGGCTCCAGGAACTGTGCGATGGTCGAATTGCTCTCGAAGAAGTCATTTATCCTCTGAGAAATGTTAGGTCGGTGTTCTTGAGGTGCTGACTGCAACCACAGTGATGCAACAGCGGACAACTCTGATCCTTTCGAGGCCTAAAGACCGCTCGTAAGACGATTATTGAATCGTAGGTATGACATACCATCCACGAGGACGTGTCGTGCGACTGAGAGGAAGGTACCGCCTGTGGCACCATATTCCCTGCAAACAGGGCTGCAAGGCCAAGTATATTCGATAGAAAGAATTGTGATGTCTTGTAAACAAAGGGGAAAAGGAAGCGACCTAGAATGAGACTGAAGAAATCCACAAAGGGATCTGTGACGATGCGCATTCCTCGGATAGGTAAATGGAGGATATATAATGCTCTTTTCGGATCCAGCTAAGATAAAAACAATTCAGTAAGGGCTAGACATAGGTTGTTGTGACGCACTGATAGGAGAGCAGCTGTTTTCCCAAGGGTGAATGGAAGCCATACTCCAAAACCGATAGCAGTATCCAAAACAAAGACCATTAAGATCACCTAAAAACGCGTCGGTGAAAAGAGCAAGGTGGATACAATGAGTTAACAGACATTTTGCACGACGCCAAATACTGGACCTCGGAGTCCGATCGCTAACCACAAATTGAGTTTCGTGGATCCAATTGTGCACTGTGAGCTTACCTTCAAGTGCGCCCTCCATATCATCCTCGACACCAGCCTCCAGATCGTCCACGACGTCGTTAAGCTGCTCAGCTGGAGCTTGAGGCTGTGGCTGTGGCTGTACACCAGCTCGGTTAGGGATGTTGAAATCGCCGATATCATCCTCCTCGTCATCCTCATCGTCATCCCGGTCCGCGTCCGCGTCCCAGAATATACGTTCTGGTGCATCGTCATCGTCCGAGTCATCCTCATCATCAAGGGCCTCTACCGGTGGTCGTTCCTCGGCGTCTGCGACGTGATCGTGCTCGAGCCTACGACGTTGCACTTCACATGGTGCATCCATGCGATCATCGTCATCAGCAGCATCGAGCGGTCGAGGATCGCGGAAATAATGCTTAAACTCTTCCTCCATCTCATCCCTTGCCCTCTTTCTCCTGTCCCCGATCACTTCAAGTGGGTCCGTTGCTAACATTTCTTGCAACGTGAGCTGCTCCGAGGTCGAACAATGAAGAGTACTAGGACCCGGAGTATCCTCCCGAGCGAACGAGCTGCTCGATGCACGAAGGTGCGTAAAACTGAAGTGCGACGACGTTGGAGACGACGCTGCGGACGCGGGTTTGAAAATGGTTTCGGCTTCAGCGGCAGGCGTCGTGGGTCTTGGAGATAAAGTCCGAGGTGACAGGTCAGGTGGAAATACGATCGATCGACGACGGGGTTCTTCCTCTGGAATCGGGGAACCCGTCATCATCGCCGTCTGTAACGCTACCAAGGAACGCGGAGGCGTCTCAGGGACCGGCTCTCGAATGTCTTCCTCTGCGCTCCTGCTCGGCGGAAGTCTGAATGTAAACTCGAAAGGGTTTGATTCTATCGCACATGATGAACCCGAAGCCGACCCGGAAAACAATGATGCAGGGGCGACGTCTGAAGTGCTGAGTGCCGAGTGACCATCCTCAGGAAGGGGTCGGCTACTTTCATCATCCTCGTAATCGATTTGCGTGCGCACATCCAATGCAACTGGCGCAGGGTCTGCGATAACATCTTCTCTTTCTTTCCCTTTACGGACGTCAGCTAATGGCAGATCAAGGTTTTGCGGGGAAGGGACAGCTGGTAACGTCGGGACGAAGAAAGGATCAAGGGGAGGGACTGGGGGTCGAAGTACGGGGTCGCGCAGAAGCTCTACATGTGCCAGATCGTCACGATGTCGTGGAAGGGCTTCAAAGCGAGGGTTGGGTGGGATAGGACGATGGGGGCGCCAAAGCCTCGCCTGACGACGCGCCTCGACATCTACTTCGAGTGCACCCTGTCTTTGGGGCAGAATTCCATGGGCATTCATATCTTGCACAGCCTGGTGTGCCGGGGGTGGGTTAAGGACAGGAGGGTCTTGAGGTGGAAGAGCCACGATTTCTTCATCTTCGAAGACTCCCGGTCGCGCATTCTGCGATATCCACTCGCGAAGAAGGAAGACGGCTACAAAGACCAGCACGATTAAAGATGCGATTATTTGACCCGCGAATATGTCGGACGACAGGGTTTGCCATGATGCACGAGACGTGAAGTGATGCAAAATTGTTGCGTTCTTGAATGATGAGACAGTCTCATTGCTCACTGCCAAGGATTGGACGAATCCGATGAGCCGAACATTTGCGGGCCTCTCACGACCACTGATCCACCACGCGCTGGACGATTTTTAGCGTGTTGGGACTAGAGAAA
This sequence comes from Strobilomyces confusus, assembly GCA_038093835.1. Classification (NCBI taxonomy): domain Eukaryota; kingdom Fungi; phylum Basidiomycota; class Agaricomycetes; order Boletales; family Boletaceae; genus Strobilomyces; species Strobilomyces confusus. The sequence continues at coordinate 8,818 of JBBPSZ010000006.1, forward strand.
CGCACGAAAGAAACGCACGTCGACTCCCCCATGGTGAAATAAACTCTCCATGTCCAGATGGTGATCCAAGGGAGTAATGCCAGCCAGACAGTCGCAACCAAGATAGCGCGGACTCCGAAAAGAGTTGCAAAGAATGCTTGCTGCGCGAGTCTGCGAATGAGTAATAGAGGAGGTAACGAATTCGGCATGTCGGGAGCATAAACTTTTTGCTAGGTCAGATACCCACACGGTGGCCTTTGGTGGGTCGAGCGCACCTTTCGTGAAAGAGTAGGGGTGTTTACAGACGTCGCACGTTTTCTTCTTGCTGTGCGACAGCCATGTCGTTAAACTGCAGAGTACATGAGATAAGGAGGAAGAGAGAATGGGAGGGGGCCGACCGACCAGTCCTGATGGATGTACCGGATCGTGCCAGAGCATTTACAGGGATAAAAGAGAGGCTGGCCAGGTTCGCCCGGGGCGCTGCATATTCGACAAGTATCTTTGGGCCCGTGAGCGTGCGGAACGGAGAGAACATCAGAGTTTGACTGACCTTGCTCTTCGGCTTCTTGCATGCGTGGTCGGTGAAGGGTCCTGCTGGCTGAGATCGATGCTGTTTGGGCGGGGCTTGCTGTCGCTGATTCTGCCAAGTCAATGGAGAAGGGACAGCGGCACGACGGGGAAGGGAATTAAACGAGTCAGCGTTGGCCACTGGTCGGTCACAGCTCGCTCAGGCGTAAACAACAACAAAGACGGCGTCGCCCCGCCCTCGCAACTTGGGCCGGCCAAATGAACAGCATCTCAAACGCCTTGGCCACGTTGTCAGGGCCTTCTACTGGTGCCCGGATCATAGCTCGTGGGCTGCGTGAAACCGATGGCTTTGGTTGTAAATTAGATGGTCATAGTGTTGGCTCAGGAGCCTCATTCGAACGGTGTGGGTGATCAATCATGGACATTGACCATCAAGGATACACGCATGGAAGGTGGTCTACTGGCCTCCTTCATGGACCTTGACACTGACGCCCAAGATTCCCCAGCTTTGGATCTCGCTGGGTCACTCCCATGGTCGTAATCCACCACAGCGTCATCCGCGGAAATTAGCTTCGCAACAAACGTCTCCCGTGCAGGGAATAGCACGGAGGTGACGTATTACACCAAGCTTAACACCACGAACTAGAGAGGACGTCAGCAGTGAAAGCGCGCAGGCTACAGCTCCGAAACTCACGCCATACATCCAAGTAACATAAAACAAGTGACTGGCATATCCTACGTCGATAGCCGGGTTGATGGAATTGACAAGACCTGGGAACGTCGGCACCACAGTGACAAGCATCGCAAGGACAGCTCGCCAATTCTTGAGACACGTAAGGTAAGCGTGCGTCAACGCGCGAAAAGGAGCGAAACTGACGAATCCTCCAGTATACCTGTATCAGCCGTTTGGATTGTACATTGCAGGAACATCCACCTTGCCTCTGTGAACCAGCCAAAACCACGGGAACAATGGTCAAGCAGCATTCGTCCGGCGTCTTTGTGGAATACATACGTCTGTGATCATGATTCCTGCAAATGGGCCCAACATTTTTGTATAACCGTTCATGAAGCTCAAGAACCCTTCGGCACTGTTTCATGACATTATCAGTTTTGGAACGCCCCCCGTAGGGCGATCTCACTTGGCCAGGATCTCCCAGGGACACAGAGCCCAGCCTCCGATGAAAACGCAAGTTATTTGCCCACGTCTAATGTTGCTATACTGTGCATCTAATCAAATAAAGCACTGACAGCAAGCATGCAGATTGGTACGAAAACTTACCTTGGGCAGTAAAACTGTCGTGTCATTTCCGGTGCTGAGGGAATTTGCGCTAATGTTCGTTCCAACCGTCGTGAGAGCGAACGCAAACCAGGTAAAGAAAGCAGCAACGCGGTTGTCCCACTTATCGATGAGGAGCAAGGGGTCCCATAGGACTTCCCCGTACAGTTGGATCCCTACGCTTGTCACGGCAATGCCAGCGAAGCTACACAGAACAAATGCGACAGGAATGATCAAGGGCTGGACATATTGACTGTCAGACGCTGTGTCAGTGGCAGATATCTCCGCACAGGTGAGATCGATTACGCTTTTTTGTCTTTCGCATATCGCTATCACGGCATTCAGCCAAACTACAACCACTATCGAAGAAAAAACAAGCTCACAGTAAAGTCGGGGATGTTGACGGATAAACTGGCGTAGATACCAAGTGTACTGTTCATCGCACTCAACCAGCTCCAGGAGAACCGTGTCCCGGTTATGGTTGCATGCTCGGCGAAGAGCCCGCTGAATGGTGGAACTCGAAGAAACGCCCAAATAACCATCGCTATCCACGCTATTGGAACTACCACCCCCTTGACGAGGGACAACCACCTCACTTGGTGTAGAGAGATGATCATGAAGGGCAGCTGAATCAGCCAAAGATGAAGTAACATATGCGGCCTGAGGAAACATGAGAGAGTCAACTTGCGCGCGCCGTCAATGTTACCTGGACTCGTGATACTTGCTTTTGGAAAGGATGGTTCGGCATTCTTGCAATCGATGGCCAAATTGCTTTTATCATCTTAAAACAACGTGAGTTACTCAACATGAAAGTACGTTTGACATCACTTGGTATATACATTGCGACCCATTATATGACTGAGAGAAATTGTCAGATGCTGTCCGGCATACTAAGGGTGATGATGAACTTGCTTAAGTACCTGAACACCAAACCAGAACACGGAAAGGACTGACGCGACTGAAGACAGTGAAGTAACTAAACCAGAAACCAAAGGACGATCTGTTCAAGACGGGAAACGCGAGCACCAATGGTTCCGTTCAGTACCATGACCAACGAAATGATGATATAACCCGCTGCGATGCACGTAAGGGCTTGACGCCTACCAGCGTTTCAGCGTTTCCGGGGCAGCGAACAAAGTAGGGAAATGTACCAGGATAGGCCAACGGCCAGCACGGAACTGGCCAGTTCCCAGATTGCGAGATTCGTAGCGTCGGACAGCCAGTAACATACCTCGAAGGAGATGAGATGGTCATGGGCCGTCAAGGCACGAAGCACGCACATAGTTCCAGGTCCTATAATGCGGGTGAAATCGGCTGACGACACAGAGAAAGATTACTTACGTCCAGGTCCTCAGGCTGGGTCCATATCTTTATTGCTCCACAGCAAACGTGGTCTCCTCTGGTTCAAGAACCCAAGCCAACGGTCGAAGAAGGTTGAGTGCGCCTTGCGTAGAGAGACACGCATCACTCAAGTTGCCAAGCGACTGGTATAATCTCGGTCTTTTGATAGGATGCATTATCTCGGCATCAATAATAAATATATTCCGAGGGATCCGGGTGGAGTGAGGACGCCAGGATCTATCACGTCCAACGTCCGGACGCTATCTGCGTGTCAACGTCAAATAATACTAACGTGGTGCATGTTTAGTAGCTAAGTGAGTGCCGGGTAGGCATGACGGGCTCAGGATACAGTGATGGGGGATGGCGGAAGGCAAAACTAGTGGATATGCGTCTTGTATCGCGTCCAGCACGGCGAAAATGATTTCGGGGCCTCGCTAGACTTTCGCTCCGAGGCTGAATATCCCCTAGTCCCTATGTAATGGCCGCCGAAAATGACTTGACGGTTCAGCTTTTGAAAGAAAAGTGCGTCCGAACCGAGCTGAGGCGACAGCCACTGTACATAAGCGACCAAGCCGATGCCCTCCCTGGGAAATTTCTGCTATTCCCGTCAGTGGAGTCAGTGCGGCGTTTAAATCTCAAAGTTTTGCCGAATCTCTCCGCTCGTGCCGCTGTAGGAATTTTCAAAGTCCTCTACAGACGGCAAGAAATGCCCGAGACCCATCGGGCAGTGCAGCCTCGCCGTCTGATTCCCGAGGCGCTCACATAAGTAACTAGGGCGAGGCCCATAGAAAATGTAAACTCTCTTATACCCCCGTCCCCGCAGACGCGACCTCTTTGTGGAGATGCTACTCACCGCGGCGTTGCTCTTCCTTTCTTTTGCAGATGCGATCGCTCCAAACGCCATTTTCCGCAGGACGGCCGTCCCCCGAGCCTCCTTTCCCGAAGAAGCTGCCGCTACGAGTCCAAACATAACAACTGTTTACTACTTCGACCAGCTGATCGACCACAATGACCCGAGTCTCGGTACCTTTCAACAGCGGTACTGGACGGACTGGACATTCTACGAACCTGGTACTTCCCTCTTCTTCCTTCTCTTTTTGAAATTGCGAATTAAAACCCCATCTAGGCGGTCCCATCGTACTGCTGACGCCAGGAGAGGACAATGCTGAAGGTACACTTCTCAGATATCTTCTGCAGATGTGGTCTTCTGACCCTTCTGCAGGTTATACAATTTACCTTACCAACGCCAGTATCAGCGGCATGATCGCTCAGCAGCAAAAAGGAGCGAACGTCCTCCTTGAGCACCGTTTCTTCGGGGAATCTAACCCCTACGACAACCTTACTTCACAGAGTCTCAGCGTGTTGACCGTCCAACAAGCAATTGAGGACCTCGTCTACTTTGCTCAGAACGTGAACCTGCCTATGCCTGGAGGTGATGATGTGAAGCCGGATGCTACGCCGTGGGTTCTAGTGGGGGGAAGTTATGCAGGTGAGTGTTACGATCCGTCATCGAGAGAACTGAAGCGGAGGGACCGTAGGTGCCCTGACAAGTTGGACGATGGTCCAGTAAGTCTGCCCCGCAGATTACGTCCATTGTTTGATTCCTAGCGAACAGTAAGCCCGGCGTCTTCCGTGCGGGTTACGCATCATCCGCCATAGTGGAATCCATAACGCGTGTATTCGTTTCTCCTGTTGTCAATCTCTTGTCTGATCTTCTCGCCCCGTAGTGACTTTTATGAATACTTCACACCTATCCGGGAATATATGCCCCAGAACTGTTCTTCCGACGTTCAAGCGGTCGTTGCATACCTCGACGAGATCTATACCAAGAACGATACAGCTGCCATGCAGCGTCTGAAGGAAGCCTTTGGGCTTGGCAATCTCTCTCATATCGATGACTTTGCTTATTCTTGTATGACCTTGGTTGATCTTGTGAGGACATTGATGCTGACGAATTTCGACGCAGTGAAAGTAAACATAGAGGACTGGGCAGCACTGACGCCTTCGTCCGGCCCAGATGCCATGTTCTTCCGCTTCTGCGATGCGCTGGAAGTAAAGGACAACGTCAGTGCACCTGCAGCTGGCTGGGGCCTAGAGCATGCCATCTACGCATGGGGATCGTTTTGGAACGACACCTACTACGCATATGGTATGTCGTCGTGAAACTAGTGGGAAATATGACAGAACGTGACATTCTTTCGTGTCTTCGCTGGCTGTAGAGTGCCCGGACCAGGACGTAGAGTGAGTTTCCGATCTGTCTTGGCCACATGCTGGTTGATGGAGGCATGGATACGTGCAGGACGTGCCTTGGGTCGTACGACACCAGTTTATCGTTTTACTCAGATTTCACTGTGAACGATCAGGACCGCTCGTGGCTATGGTTGTCCTGTAACCAGCTTGGAGGCATCCAAGACGGTCCTCCCGAGGGTCAACCCGCCATCATAAGCCGGATCCTGAAGCCCATATACAAAGAGGTGTGTACATGGCGTGCTTGCAAGCGAGGTGTCATTACATTATCCTTGGGGAGGGTAGAGAATATGCGCCAACATATTCCCGGATAAGTTCTCTTCGCCAACCCCGCCAGCCACCGACGAGCTGAACAAATTGTACGGCGGCTGGAACGTCAACGTGGATAGGCTCTTCTTTGCCAACGCCCGCCGTGCGTATTTCTACCGTGTGTCCCGTGTTCGCTCACGTACGCGACCAATCACCACAGGCGATCCTTGGCGCGAGTCTACCGTCTCTGCGTCTAGTCTCAACAAGCCTAGCACGGCCATACAGCCCATCCACGTCAGCAACGGGTATCATACCTCAGACATGCTCGCTAAGTATGGTCTCGTTGACGAGACGATCTACGCCGTTCAAATGGCAGCCCTCGCGTACATGAAGGCCTGGCTTGAATGAGACGTCGGGACTCGCAGAGGATCGTTTGTCGCGGGAGCATCTGGACGTTTACTATTTATTTGACACATACCCGTCACATTTCTACTGTCTGTTGTCTACTGCACTACTGGGCCCTTCGTTGGTTCGTGACCACGCTCTTTACCTGTCTTCGTCGACCAACGTTGATGCCTTTAATCTGCGTCTTACCCTTCTCCTGTCGCTACGCACGGCGAGCCGTTTCGCCAAAGAATGTCGATACTTAGTAGTTAGTGTGAGAATTGCGTGAGATGATGCTCACCTTGGGTTTGATTCACCGTCACGGTGCGCAATATCCAGTTTGATACGAATGAAAGCCTTTAAGTGCAACGATGTCTGTTTTTGATCGAGGTCGTGGTGATGCAGGGTCTATTCACTTCTGCCCCATAGTGACCCATTGAAGGCTAAATGCTACATATCAAATTTGGTCTACAAGTACACCCAATCCCATCGCTATCAAAGAAGACAGAGAGCGGCTGTGAATAGCATGCATAGAGCGGACGTCAATCTAGGTCATCCGCCTCCATGTAGTTGTCCGAGTCTGTGTCTTGGTACTCAAAGACCTCCTCCTCAGGGACCAAGAGATGAGCCTCGAGGCTTCCATCATCGTCTTCGACGATGCTCCACCTCTCTTGTCGCGCTACCATGTCATCTGCGATATACTGCATGTATACATCCCCGTTTTCATCGTCTGAGCTGAGGCGAATGTTCCACCCAAGATAGATGCGATTATATGCCTCGTCGCGGGCGACAAGACCGTCGCTATGCCTGTACTCCACCTCGTACTCCTGCAGCATTCCGATCGTGACTCCACGCCGAAGACAGTCGAGATCACTCTCATCGAGCTGGTCGAAGAGGTAGTCGTCTTCATCGATGACGACAACGGGAGGCTGCCACTGAGGGTATACGTAGGCCCCATGGTACCGTTCTTCTTCGCTGCCGGTGCCATAACTGAATATCCCATCGTACCAGCTAGAGTCCTCATCGTCATCGTCATCTACTTCATCGTCTTCGTCTTCATCCTCGTCATCGGTCGCACCGAAATCATCGATGTCGTCGTCATCTTCGGGAAAGAGGCCTTCCCACGGATCAGAGTCGTTGGAAACCTGATCACGACCTAGCACTGCCCCAACCTGGGAGCCTTTCACTTTCGCGACGGCGGCCACGATGGCTTTGATCATGAAGACGGGTATTGGGCGGTGTCGTACATTGGTACGACAGCATGGACACGTCTTGCGTCGCCGCAGCAAGTAATCAGGATCGCTGTCATCGTACATGTCATCGTCAACGGCGGGTGCCTTGCGAAACCATTCTTGAAGGCATGTGACACATAAGATGTGGCCACAGGGCGAAAGGCTGTTGCTGTTAAGAAACAGATCAAGGCAAAAAGGTGATATAAACACACGCATACGGCCGATGGAGCAGCTCCATGCAAATTTGACACTGCGAGTTGCTTTCCACAGTTGTGATAGCCTAAGACCATGACCGTGGAGTTCAGCAGGATAATGACTCAAGACTGCCGCCAACGGACCTCTTCTGATTTCTTAGTCTTGCTTTGTAACTTGGATAAGTGAGACTCGGACTCTTTTAGCTTCTAAACGTGCGAGGTCAGATCAGCATCAAGGGTTTTCACGGAAGTTCTGCACCTGTCTCAAGGTATTATCCTGCTGCTTCAATTCTTCGATAAACTAGATCACATTGGCACCGCTCGCGAAAGAAATAGAATGAAAATACCTTGCTCTGTTTCTTGATCGTTTTCTTGTTTTCATGAGCCAACTAGAGACGGAAGTGGGCAATGTACAAGTAATGGTAGTGGGGTGTATGCGTACCTTTTTCCATGCATCTAGCTCCCTCTTCATCTTTGCAAACTCGGCAGCCGCAAGGGGGCCACCATACTCAGTATGGGCGTCAGCAGCTGCGTGCGTCTCTCTCCCCGATCCCTCAGCGTCGGAAGCGGCGCCCTTTGGTGGCAGTGTGAATGATTCTCGCGATTCCTCCCTCTTGAAAGAGGAAGCCTGTGCCTCTGATGCACGAGACATGGTCGCATGAGGAACGTTTTCCGATAGATGGCGATGGTGGGAACGGGGTTTTACCTTGGACTTGCGTCCACGGTCAGAAGTAGCATCGTCAACGGCGACAAGAAAGGGTCTCGAGGTCGTGGATGGGAGAGACGGGTTTCCGGGCTTCTTCCGCTTGTGCTGTTCAGCATGAGAGCTGTCGGGTTTGCGCGCCAAAGGGGATGGGCGCAGCTCTTGAGCTGGTTGAGGAGCGGGTGACCTGGACCTGCGCCTTCGCTGGCCAGGTAAAAGTGAAGGGCCAGATATGGACAGCGGCAGGCGGCGCTGGGTATTATTACGACGCGAACCCCTTGTGGTATTCATCGGGAAATGGCTAAAACTGACGGACACCGGGATGCAGTTCAAAAATTAAGGTGAACTCATCTACTGCGTGCAGAACTGACCTCGGTGTTGCTTCGGGAAGCCGCGCAGGATAGTGGTGGAGGACGAGAACGCAACCCAGCTGATCATTGTGCGCCCTTTAAAGGACGTGACATCGCGTCACGCAGTCACGTGCTCGCGCGTCGGCGTTACTCAGTCAACGGACTTCCACTCGAACAATCTAATCTCGTCGCGGCAGGCAATGATGCGCGGTTGCCATGGATAATCAGCTTCGAGAACACACGGGGTTGGCCCACGTGTAACTGCCTGTTCACCGTTTTTGGTGGCTCCGAATAAGTACGTCCAGAACGATCTAGTATGTCAGCCTCGAAGCCTTGGCGTGGCTAACGACTCGCAGTACCTATGCTACCTCGCATGGCTGTTGTATTCGTCTCGAAACTCTCAGAGGCGTTTGATGAGATCGCGGTGAGTCGAGTTCCAAGTGTAAGAGAGGCATCAGATTACTGGAATTTTAGCCTCGCTTCGCGGTAGTTTATTGTTTCCAGTCATCACTTGGTAACGAGGGCAGGAGCACTGTCGCCTGCAACCATCTGAAAGAAAGCTATGATGTGGCTATCCCAGTCTCGCACTAGCCTCACGGAACAGTCTTCACCAGTATCCGACACAGATTTCCATGCTCAACGGTTGTCCGTGTAAGGCGGTGATTTTTCCAGTCTGCTGTGCTCACTCCCCGCCACGAGCAAATGAGAACCTGCTTGTCTCAAAACACTCGCGTGCGTTTCATCCACTCGATCTGGTGGCAGAGAGCCACTCACACGCTTCATGCATGATGCGAATTTCTGGTCTTGATCGGCCGTCTATTATGTTCCGTGAAAGTACAAGGATGGCGGTACTCCCAAAGGGACTTGAACCGTTGGCTACTGATTGTTGTTCTTACAAGTGGCGTATCAAAGCCCTCAATCCGCTATTCAACGGCGCATGACCACGTCGACTCACAAGTGGTCCTTCTTTCTTAATCTATGATCCGCGACGTTGGAACATGTGGCGAAATCCGCTTACGCGACGCGCAGAAGCCCCGATCCTGGAACATCACACTTCGCAGATTCTGGTATGCATGCTCGATGGCATTTACGGCCCAAAGTGACTGCTACCATCACTTTTCCAGCCGCCTTATCCTTCAAGCTATGCTGCGAATGGGCCCCTTTCGTCCCCCTCACACCAGGCCTATTCTTAGGCCGGTGATACCAGTCTCTCATCTTCGGCGGTGTGGCCTAATGAGCCCATCGATCATGGAGCTATTCACCAATGTCATCAAGGTCTCAGTGTGCGGCGTGAGGAGTGATGATCGTAGCCACGATCAATTAGGGGTTTTGTTTGAACTAAACGTTGCCTTGTCAGATATCAAGCACGCGCTACAGATCAGATATCATCTCGCAGGGGCCAACAGGCTTACGCACCGCCACATGGCAATATCGGCGTGTAGCTGCTCGGTGATCGGACGGAGGCAGGCCGTTCATGTTGCAGTATCCTAGAAATGGTTCATAACACCATAACACACCACTCGCTGCAGGGCGCTTGAATGGCCACAGCTTCAAGGACATGAGGGTTTCATTTCCGTGGCACTCGAAGTCGCCCCGTCACACCAAACGGAGAACAATGGAGGACACTGCGGTGACTTGGTTTCAGTGGTGCGTTGATTGATCTTGCGCACTGAGCATCTGCCAGTTTATCGAGTGCAGGGTTCTTGTCCTTTACGATTTCCCCTCATGGGCATGGGATTCGAGGGAGGTGCCCTTAAGATCTGTGAGGCTCTAGGTATAAAAAGGGGTTCGTATCATGGAGAAAAGACAAGACAAGCAACAGATCGCCCACTGCAAACACCTTGCTGGTGAGCTCGATCTCGCTTCATCTTCGACGAACTCGCCGACACTATACACAGAAACCAGAAACCACACCCAACAAGCTCTTAATCTCGACCAAGATGCGTAACACCAAGGCGAGCACTCACTGGCACCCGTCTCGGCGAAGACTCACCGCTCATTAGGTCTGCGACACCGTTCCCCGCAACGCCGCGATCAAACAACCCTACTGGGGTAAAGCGCACGACACGATCCAGAGCACCAAAGGATCGAGCACTGGCTCTTGCGGCAGCGGCAACGGGAACAATGGCGGGCAGACCACCAACTAGCGCACCCGCGCGCTGCCCTATCACTTCGCTTTTTACAACCTTGTAGCGTTAAAGTAATTTATTACCGGCCGCCGGAATACCGACGAGTTTGGTTCCTTCAGTTCGCTTGTCGTGCGTGGATGCTTGCGTGAACGAGGGAGACTCGAGAACACTCGACGACGAGAAAGATTACTTAATTGCACCCTGAACTGCGCCGTGTGTCTCGGAGGAGCATGTCCTCCGCGCATACTTGCACGAGGTACGCAGCTGAGCGAACGGCTCGGAACAGTGGCGTTGGCAGGGGCGAACTCCACGAATCAGTAGTAGAAACCTAATCAGCGGGCGTAAAGCACCAGAAATAACTTAGATACATTAATCGTTTCATGTCCTTAATCGATGCGAACAGAAGCCGGCCGACGGGAGCGCCGTGCTCCCGACAGAAAGACTATCACCAACCGAGGTTCCCGAAGGATTGAATGATCTGTGCCGCCTCCACGCATTCCTTTGGGTCCTCGAATACTCTCAGCACCACATGCGACGGCATTATCGACCGTGCCTTGTTTACTCGGTTTTGCAAATCCCATCTCCTTTTCTCTCCTTCTGGGATGGATCGCAGCTGACGTTGCGAGTACAAACTCGGGGGGGTGGAAGAACGCGAAGAGGCGAAGGAACTCAGCGAGTCCTCCGACAGGCGGGATAGGAAATCGGGCGACGACTCGAACGAATGTGACGCCGGGGGAAGGCTCCCCTTTTTGGTTGGCCGAGGAATGCGGATAGCGCCAGGGTGAGCGGAGGAAACATCGGTGTCCGAAGCTACCCGTTTCGGCATCATACGTGACGATGCGCTGCTTGACAAGGGCACGGTACACCTAGACTTCAGCTTCATCGGCGAATTGGTCAACGTCAACCCAACGTTTATCATCATTCCCGTTGGATCCTCGAGACCAACAGCCCACACGTCCCTTATGAATACGCCAACAATTTGAGTTGGCCGTTCAGCAGCTAATGAAGAGTAAAGCTCGAGATCCTGTTCTCCCGAATCTCCAACGAGGAGAAATCGAGATTCGGGAAACTGGTCTAGCACCTCGACGACGTTTCCCCTTTTCCTCGTTCCGGGGGCTGATAATATACCGTTGAAGAGCGATCGTCCCGCGTAAGAACGCAGACGAATTGAACCGTGAGGGAGATTGGAAACGCTGATGAATTGATTTATCATTGGAAACAGCTCGAAAGGACAATTTGACTATCGCAAGAGTGAGCATGATTTCGAGCATTAGAGAGTAGACAGACCACGTAGTGAAAGCTGACCCCACACTTCCACATTGCATCATACCACTCCCCCATCTCAGGAATGACAGTATCTTCTAGATCTTTAACAAACACTTGGTTGAAAATCGCACGCGCGCCGTCGGTGACCCTCGAAACTTTCACCGTATCGTCGATGTCGGAGATAACGCGCACGGTCGAGTGAGTTACGGGTATATGGATGGTATTTGTGGGCGTCTGATGGAGCTCTGGAGCAGGTTCCGTGTTTATGACTCGTGCTTCTACCAACAGCTTGGGTGTGGCGTGCGATTGATCGAATGTATTGCGTGAATCATTGAGATGTGCGTCGATCTTGTTCCAATCAATCTTGAATGTACCCGAAAACTGTCCATCCTGACCAGTTAGTATTTCCTGGGTGAGGACAGAACTTTGTAAGGGTTGGTGGAGTAGGGGATCATGTGATTGTAGGAGTACGGAGAGCCGGACACTTCGTGAGGGAAGTGACGAGGCCCAGAATAGCCTGAGTCGCGACTTGATGTTTTCATGCAATCGTGCCATTTCGGCCGGTACAGGATCAACCTGCTGGGGAGTAAAGAGGATGTCGTCCATCTCTGGGTTCCCGCTGTTCTGAAAGTGAGCTTCGAGGCTCTCCACATCGTAGTCATCGGAAATTTCGTATGGGCGAGGCGGCAGATGCAGCAGTTCTGGGTATTCGAGTTGTAGTTCGGTATCTGGTGGGCGCAGCACTGGCTGCAGTTTGGGTATGGATGCAAAGCCTATCGTGATGGTGAACGAGGTGTGGTGCTCAAGGCTCGGACGCAAAAAGTTCGTACCTCTGGCAAGTTTGAGGAAGGCCCGTTGAGAACGAGTGAGGATTTCGGGTATCCGGCGAGACGCCGCAAACCCAGTGACGTGGACCTCGACGTCGAAAGCATCTGTCAAAAGCGCTGTCAGCGTAGCAACGGAGCTGAAGCCAAGCAACTCACTCTCAGGCTCGTCTGGCGCGGACCTTCGTGGGCGCTTGGTCGCCCAACCAGGGATGAGGTGGACCTCGTCGACGGTAGCGATGTCGGAAGTGGAGTGCCTTTTGATCTTCTGACCTGCCCAATGACTCCAGCTTTGAACCATGGTGTACGTCGACGTGTGCTTTTCTTCTCCCGACGTAGTAGGGGTCCACTGCGTGCTTGAAGCCAGTGAACGTCGAGTCTCGCGGTGCGAAATGTAGTCCTTGAGAACCGCCAACCTCGAGTGATTTGGGGCGCTCATGGTGCTGTTTCAGATAGAGGATGATCTTGTCAAAGGCTGTCTCAGCCTGAGGCACTGACATTGTTGATCACTAATTCGGTAAACACGTAGTCTAGTTGACTCCTGCCAGCGCTGACCGCCGTTTTCGCCGTTCCACACGCCATCATTATCAGTCTCACCGGAGTCAGGCGTGTGTCCGGAGGGCGAAAACGATTTTCGAGTCAGCACTTTTACCACCCGACAATGACGCAGCAATCTAGAGAGAAACCAGCCAAGCAAGGACCAACACCTAAACGACGTGGGCGTCCAGGGGACTCCCCAGAAGTACGGATCTCAAAAAGTCTCTCATGGTTACTTCGCCATGGGGCAGAAAATGCTGGTTTAAATATCCGCCGGGATGGATATGCCAAGGTCTCCGACGTGGTAGGCCTGCGCCTAAGCGCGATTGCGATCAGCTTTGCTCACCCTGCCAGGCAGCTTTCCAATTCCATGTTTAAAGATGTGACATTTGTGCACCTACAAGATGTCGTGAAACGCGACAAAAAGTCGCGATTTCATCTTCTATTTGAGCCGCAGACTTCGGGATCTGGCAGTGCGGATGTGTGGTGGATACGCGCCAATCAAGGTCACTCTATCAAGGTCTGTCCCCCACAATTGTCTTCGGGTTTTGCGCCCAATACTTGCTCTAGAACATCGAACTTGATCTACAACCTATCCTCTCAGCATCTGATATACCTATGGCCGTCCATGGCACTACACGACAAGCATGGCAACTCATAGGCTAGTACTTTTCTTCCGTGTTCCCTATTTTTTATAACTTTTCACCCTGATAGCCACCCAAGGCTTGTCGAAAATGACACGGAATCATATTCATCTAGCGCAAAATATTCCAGGCAGTGGCGTTATCAGCGGTACGTGCACTCTTGTGCCCCTTCCCTAGCAACTGTTATATGAAATAAAACAGGTATGCGGAGCTCGTCTGAAATACTGATCTTCGTGGACGTTCAGAAAGCCCTCGACGCCGGAATCAAAATTTATCTTTCTGCCAACGGTGTTGTGCTCACTGAAGGCAATAAGGGGGGGTTTCTATCCTCCGAGTTTTTCCTGCGAGTTGAGACGGCCAATCATATTCCCGTGCAAGGTTGGGAAGGCAGTGGTTCTGTCGTGCCAGCCGCTTCCGCCATTGCAGATCTCACATCTTACAAGTTCGTCACGGAAGGGTTACCAAGCTTGTCGGGAGATTCAGGAAGTGGATGAGCTCAAGTTTTGGTATCTTCTTTGGTCTTTGTTCTCCCTACGGATCCTGTTTACTTCCATTATACATGGCAGGTTGGACGCGCGTCAACCATCCACGTTTATAGAACGATAAGCTGTCTCACGGTGGCATTGTTTTCGTAGCCAGTGGTAGGTAGTTCTTGATCAGGACTCCAGGGTACTTCTGCCCGACGGCTCTGGATGTCGAAATACGTGCTATTCACTGGCACGTGTCCCGGCGTTCAAATCATCACTGCCATGTATGATGAAATTGCAGAAGTTAGTCATTTCTCATACCACATCTGGTTTACGGTGTGAGACCAGGCACTGTGTTCTCGACGTTGTCAACGGATGGTTCCCAGCGATCAGAGAGTTCTGCCACCAGAGCTAGACTTCTGGCACTGTCACACTGCCGACCAGCCACACGTCCAGTCACAGTATCGACATCTCGCCGCATTCGGAGGATCGCGGTACTTACCCCGTGGACTGTCTGGTCACCGGTGAGGGAGTAGCACGCGCAAATCCAACTTGAAATCATGACACAGTGTACTGCAGTGCCTGCGTTGAGGAGTAGCGGCTGCGCATACTGACGCGACTTTTGAGATGGTACCAATCCTAATCACATCCTTCTGTGTATCGCGTGCCAAATCTATTGAAGACCGAAGTGCATATTATCTGTGATTCCCCGCTAGGTCTACCTTGCGACGCGAGACCCGGACCGGTAGCCGTCACATGCAGCGGGGGGGCCCAACTCTCCGTTATCTATACTTCCTTGGAACAACTATAACAGGTATCCATCGGAGATCTCGATAGCGACATGTATCGGGCGGGCGCCAGAACGTCCGACAGCGAG
Organism: Strobilomyces confusus; assembly: GCA_038093835.1. Taxonomy (NCBI): domain Eukaryota; kingdom Fungi; phylum Basidiomycota; class Agaricomycetes; order Boletales; family Boletaceae; genus Strobilomyces; species Strobilomyces confusus. The sequence continues at coordinate 24,045 of JBBPSZ010000006.1, forward strand.
CGTCTCAAAGATACGCCTCGAGACCCATCGGGACTCGGAAGGTACCATCCCGGTCGGATACCGGTTAGCATCGAGTTCCATTAGGTACCCTCGTCACCTGCGTCCCAGACCTACAGGGCGCAAAGTCCCTGCCGCTGTCGAGCCTTGGTTCCCCCCTTTTTTCAATAAGACGTCATCCTCGCGTCAGGTCGATAAGCTTTGATTTAATTTTTACATATCTTCTTGCCAGAAGGAAAAAAAAAAACATGCATTCGGACACCGTGACAGTCGGAAAATCAGGTAAGTGACACCGTCGCGGGGACGTCTATTCCCCCACGTCGTCCTGTGGAACACCCCTTCCGACGTACGTCAATTAGAGGCGTTCAAGTTTACTACGTGCCCTCACAGTCTGACCGTTTTGCACCGGTCGCGTGGTGGCAGTTCTGGGGCCCTTGACAGAGCCGCTGGCGTCGTTTACGTCTGGCCTGCCCGTCGGCGCTAGCGGGACGTCCTGAAAAATGAAGTTCAGCGGAAGATCTGTAGGAGACAGTATGCCTCACGGTACTAGTATGCATGTCTGCAGCGTATTGATGTGTATAGTCGTTCGCTTTAGTAGAGGTCGCTGCGAACGACGTCAGCGAGGTCGAGGACGGACCAAGAAAGCTGTATTACCAGGGTTCTTGGAAAAGGAGTCGAAGTTGGCGATGAGCTACTCTTCTGCCCACCTTTTATATCCTTTTCTCCTCTCGCCATTCAAACCATGATTCCAGAATTAGACGCACACCACAGAACGGTTAGATCAAATAAAGTCAAATCCACCCGGCAGCCAGTGATCAGTCGGGGTGACTGAGCTCGGTGTCTTTTGGCAGAACCAAACGTCTATCCACAGGCACCCCGAATCTCCAATATTCGCAATCGCACGGTCGAATCTAAAACAAGACGATCTGATCTGATCTCATGAGACTCCACAAACCTGTGTGAGGACATTCGGTGCGATGAAATTGCGCAGGGCGTTCAAACTGGCCTATACGTTATTTTCCCACAGGACGGCAACGGAAGAAAGCATGACTGCATGTTTAAGTGGAGTTGTTTCTCACCCAGACTCTGGCGAACCCTACGCGTCGATGACAAATGGGGTACCTGGAAAATAGCGCTTTGATATCGTCATTCAAACCACAAGAATTGAGAGCGCAGACATACTGTCAATCTGTCGGCACGCTCATGACTGCAATTTTCGGTCAAGCTTGGACCGATTTAGCAAGAGCTTGCTGAGGAGAATTCGAGCCGTCGCCCGTCGACATATGGATTGGTCTGGGCCGCGGTTGGACGCCGAAGCAGAGAGCACTTGACCTTGGTCACGGGGTCCTAGCCACGCTCAGTCGTATGCAGCGCGGGCGAGGTCAAGTCGCCGTGTATACCCCTGATTTTGTCAGCGGTAATCGCTCACGAGTCGACTTACCTGGGGTGATATAGCGGATCGACGTGCAGCTTGAGATCCGCAGTACAATATCTCACGGCGTTACAGCAATTTCGCGCCCACCGGTGTAAAAAATCGCCGGGCCAGGCCAACCTTGTATATCTAGGGCCGATGACAATACAAGGCAAATGACAAGGTAATTGGATATAAGCCGTGTGAGACCTGTCTATTCCGGTGGAGGGGCGTCGGGTGCCGTGTCTTGGGACGTCGATGCTATGGAGTCACGTGTTTCGGCGAGCTTTTGAAGTTCGGCCATGTAGCCATTCAGTTCCTACGCAACGATCAGGAACGGGCAGGTGGGGATGAGCAGTACTCACCGTGTTGTTTGGCTCGAACTGCAAGCCAAGAGATATTGATTCGATGGCTTCCTCGAGCTGCCCGAGCGCTACAAGTGCCTTTGCCTTTCTGAAATGGCCCTTTGGCCAGTTACGGCGAATGGCAATGACAGTCTCGGCATCAGCCAACGCTCCGAGGTAATCACCAAGTTCTAACAAGGTCGTCGACCTGTTCGAGACAACAGTAGACAATTCCTCTCGAAAGACTGCCGAACTCTCCCAAGGCGGGCGTTGCACTGCGATGCTTGCAGCAAGGTTGTACTTGGCGAGAGCCTCCTTGCGTTTATTGAGCTTGTACAGGTTCTGTGTGCGACATGAGCGATACTGTCAGGCTATGCCGGAGTTGTGCGTACGTTTCCCTCGTCTTTCGTGTTCGTGACTGCTTGTGAAAGCTTCTGCTGGACGACGGTCGGAGGAGGTGGGCAGCGGAGATTGGGATTGGAGACGAGAATTTTGGAGATACGGTTGAGAGCGGTGAAATCTATATTGCACTCGTCACACTTTTCAGCCTTGTGCTTGTTGCAGAACGTGAACGCGTGGCCGGGACCGCCGACGGCGAGGTCGACCGGACGAAAGGCGGCATCGATGCGAGCCTGCATGACCGGGTCTGGCTGTGGTGCTTGCATCATCTGGGGCGGCCGCTGCATCGGGTTTGGCTGCCCCGGCACCCCCGGGCCCTGCTGCTGCTGTTGAGCCATGTCGATGAGCAGCTCAGATGACTAAGCAAAGTGCGTGTCGAAGCGCGTGGGAACTATTATTCCACAACGAGTAAGTGTTTGTCAGCAATTCCCAGCTCATTTTCTCGAGCTGGATTCTGTTTCGTGGGCTTTCTTTCTTCTTCCACCATCAGCGACAACCAGTACACACACATCACGCAAAAAGAACTCGCAGTTCGTTCGCTTCTAATATGACCAATGGAATTGTAAACGGTAACGCCAGTCTCGAGAACCAGTTTGGTCAGTTTCATCGCTTATCCGCAGTTCGACCCTCATTCTTCCTCTACAGCTTCTCTCGGCATCAACGGGGCAAAATCGACTTATGTTCCCCCCCACTTGAGAAACGCGCAGCGCGCAGCTTCCACCCCATCTCCATCCCCATCCTCCAACGGGTACGTCGATTCAATCTCGCTGTGGGCCAGCAGCTCACCGGCGCTCATTTAGGACCGGCTGGAACGACCCACATGCATCGCCTCGCAGTGGCTATGAGCCGCTGCGGGGACACAATGAGACTCGTAAAGCCAGCGGCTTTGGGGGTAGTGCATTTGGCTCCCCCCGCAGGGCGGTTTCGAATGATTGGGCTGGTCGCCCCTCAACCAATGGCTGGACCTCGAGAGAGAGCCGAAGTGACGGCCCTCGCGAGGCGTCTGGAGCTGGCGTTTGGCAAAATGGTGTTCACGTCGTCGGATCCCGCAACACGCGTCTTGAAAAGGAGCTCTTCGGAGATCCTTCCGACCCGTCCAAGCAGCATACTGGAATAAATTTTGAGAAATATGATGATATCCCCGTCGAAGCTACCGGTGCTGGAGTACCCGATCCCGTCACTGCTTTCACGAATCCACCACTAGACCCTGTTCTCCTGGAGAACATCTCTTTCGCTCATTACTCTACGCCTACTCCGGTTCAAAAGTACTCCATTCCCATAGTTGCTGCCAATAGAGATTTAATGGCTTGTGCTCAGGTGAGTACCCTTCCTGCTACACCGTACGTGCACGTGTCGGCTAACATGTAACCGAAGACGGGCTCAGGAAAAACTGCAGGTTTCCTCTTTCCCATCCTATCTGCATCCTTCACTTCAGGACCTCCTGCCGCACCCGCCGAACCACCCAATATGGCTTACTCACGCACACGTAAAGCCTATCCCACTGCTTTGATCTTGGCCCCTACGCGTGAGCTGGTTAGCCAGATTCACGAGGAGGCCCGTAAATTCGCTTATCGCTCCTGGGTCCGCCCTGCGGTCGTGTACGGAGGCGCTGATATCAACCAACAACTGCGCCAAATCGAGCGCGGTTGTGATCTTCTGAGCGCCACACCTGGACGTCTCGTGGACTTGATCGAGCGTGGCCGTATCAGCTTGGCGAACATCCGCTATCTCGTCCTCGATGAAGCTGATCGCATGCTGGATATGGGTTTTGAACCCCAGATCAGGCGCATCGTGCAAGGCGAGGATATGCCCGGCGTCCAGGATCGTCAAACTCTAATGTTTAGTGCGACTTTCCCTCGTGACATTCAAATGCTTGCCCGGGACTTCCTCAAGGACTACATCTTCCTCTCTGTGGGTCGTGTAGGCTCCACCTCAGAAAATATCACGCAAAAGATCGAGTACGTTGAAGACCATGACAAGCGCTCTGTCCTGCTTGACCTTCTTGCATCCGAACCTCCGGGTGGTTTAACTCTCGTTTTCGTGGAGACCAAGAGGATGGCTGATATGCTCTCGGACTTCCTCATGACCAACCACCTTCCCGCCACGTCTATTCATGGTGACCGCTCCCAACGTGAGCGTGAGATGGCATTGCAAACTTTCCGCACCGGCCGAACTCCTATTCTCGTGGCTACAGCTGTCGCCGCCCGTGGGCTGGATATCCCCAATGTCACCCACGTCATTAACTATGACCTGCCTTCTGACATCGACGACTATGTGCACCGCATTGGTCGCACTGGCCGTGCAGGCAACACGGGTGTCTCTACCGCCTTCTTCAACCGTGGTAACAAGAACATTGTCAGGGACCTGATGGAACTGCTCCGAGAAGCAAATCAAGAAATTCCTACATGGTTGGAGAGCGTGGTCCAGGAGTCAACCTTTGGTAGCGGCTACCGTGGCCGTGGCCGCGGTGGTGGCAGAGGTCGTGGAGGCAACCGGGACTACCGCCAATCAAGCGGCAACTATGGTGGGGGCGGAGGGCATAGTGGATACGGTAGAGGAGGATATGGAGGCGGACCATCTTACGGTGGTTATGGCGGAGGCGGAAACAGCTATGGCAATGGTGGATCCAACTGGTGGTGAAACCATGCAAGATTCAATGCAATCATCGACGTTCACTTTCCCCTCGAACGCGATCCTTCAACCTTCAAATTATCGATCCGGTCTTACATCAAAACCATCGCAACACTTAATTGACCGGTCTCTCGCCTCGTCTTCGCTGTTTGTTTCTCGCTGTCTCTCAATCTCTCGGACTTTTGTGCTGCTCTTTCGAATGGATCTGTCTCGTTGCACCTGCTCATCATGAAGACTATACGGCCTATCTTATCTCGTCTGTGTTTCTAGTGTCCTCGGCGTGTCTTTCCCTCTTCTCTACTTGTCATCCCGCCACGCGCCACCACCGCCTCATTCCCGTCCGCATTGTAGATAGACGCAAACGGCGGGCCGTAGACCATGAGCAGTTACACATCCTACCCTTAGTGTCAGTCTTCCGTTTCGCGATACCCTCTCATTTATTGGCATTGCGATGCGCAAGTCGGACATTATATTGATATCCTCATAGCATCACGAGACACTATTAACTGTTAGAGCATCGCATATCCTGTACCGTACTCTTTTTTCTTAAACACTGCTCTAGATTCGTAAGAGTCCAGATCATGGCATCCGCACAGTTTTCCGCCAGTGGCACTGACAATGAGTAAGGGTGAAAACACATCTCGCCGTCGGCTACACGTCAGCTCTTACCACCTCGTTCCTGGCGGACGGACAAGACGACGCCCTACTTTCTTGAAAAACCTCTGTCTACAGCCTTGCAACGATGCTTCACCAAGGCGCTTCACCCACCTTCGACGCACCTGAATTTCCGCCGTTGAGGAGGCTCAAACCGTTACCTAAACGCAGACGCACGTCCGACGTCGTTGCACAGGTCTCCGAACCAGACGACCTCATCCAACCCATGGCCGACCTTTTGGGTAGCCCGGAGGAATTCGCAGAGGAGCTCATCGCACGTGCCGACTCCCTTTCATCTCAAATGGCCTTGCAGTCCTATTACACTTCCGTGCTCGGCGGTGGCGATATCACGCGAGGCGTCGAGGTGTGAATCTCTCTGGATCTTTCTCTCAGACCTTTGATTTGAGTACTGTCTACCAGCGATTCGCCAAGGGGAAGGGATTAGGAAAGCAGGACGAGGACCCCAGCGAAGGTGATTACACGGACCATCTTCAGCAGCCGGGGAACACGAAGAAGAGAAAGGTTCCGGCCAACATATCTGGGTCCGCGAACGGGAGGGAGGTGAGCCTGTCACTCAGCGTGGAAGAAGAGATGGGCGACAATGTCCTGCCGATGGGGAGGCCGGATCAAGATCTCGATATTCTCGTCGCTCCACCCTCGTCAGCGCAACTGCCGAGGAGAGGCAAGATGAGTCCGTCCACCCTCGCGGGGTTGCAGCACAAGGAGCTGCTCAAGCATAGAAAACGTCAGCTCGCGGCGGTTCTTGGTGCCCTGTCGCTTGGGGATGCTCTCGCGCTTGACCAAGCCCTGTCTACACACCTCCCCTTCGTCAGCGCCATGCTCGGCTCCGACTCTACCCCACCAAAAGTGCGTCTCTCTCGTCGACGAGGTCCTCGAATGGCACGTGCGGCGGCGGCGCAGGCGTCCGCCTGGCGAGCCACCCGAAAGAGCGTTTCATTCCCGACCGCGCAGTTCACGTTTACGTTCCCGAATGCGAGTGAGTGGTGATCTCGTGTTACTCAATTGATGGTAGAGCTTGATCATCTCGGCTTTTATCTCAGCCTCTGATCGCCTCATTGCGACAAAAGAGGAGGTGCTAGCGCTTCGTTCACGCTTTGAGGCCGAGCTCGCGCGACAGGCTGCCAGAGCCGCCGCAGAAGCGAAGCAGGCAGCCCTTGCTGCCAGCAGAACATCTCGGACGAAATGGTCGGACAAACTGCCACCCACCCTGCCAAGTGGGGACCAATCGGTGGACCCTTCTGATTTGTCCCCATCGGGGAAGAGTCGCGGGAGCAAGAAGAAAAAGCGTAACGCGCTGGCTATTGCGTCAAACCCACACCACCGTAACAATTACGTCCCATCCCGCCTTCCTTCTTCAGGGCACGTCAACCCAGTCCGGGCCACCCTAAACGCGCAGAACTCGCTCGGTCCCCAACCGCTTCGATTCCTGTCTGCAGAACTGCCACCTCGTCGGCGAAAAAAGGAGACGGTCGCACCCAAGACGCAGATAGTTAACCCTGCGGACGAATGGATCTGTCCGCGGTGCGAATACTCGTTATTCTATGGTGACGGCACCGATTACCGTCGAGCGATTCGGGACCGCAAACAGATTCTTCGGAGACGAAGACGGGCGCAGGAACGCGCTGCGGGAGGGCTCGGTGGCACGAAGAACCCCGCCAAGGCGATTTCGGACGAAGAAGACGAGGATGGCGGGGAGCAATCGGCCATGCGAGGCGCAGGTGGTGTGGGCGGGTCGAGCGAATGGGATGACATGATGGCAAAGGGACAGGAACGGCTGCAATCGGGCTAACGTGCGCGTCGCTCGTTCCGCTTCAGTTTTTCACACACGCCATCACTATGAAGGAGTCGCACTTGTCATTATCGTATCGACATCTCACGTCTTTATCTAATAGACGGACATTTGGATAGGATGATACAAGCATGTTGGTCGAATCCGGAAATTTTGGTCGGTGAAGTCGAGGCGCGCTGTCTTGTGTTTCTTGATGGTTTCTCAGAGGCGGTTTCGATTACGATTACCTTGTGTCGACCGGCTGCTTGTAGTGCGGCCTCCTCGCGGGTGTGATCAGACGATCAAACATCAAGGGCGTGTTGTAGACCCATACGTACTTGGCGCGTCGGCTGAGTAGCGATCAGGTCTCGTAATCAGCCTCCGACCCCACTGACACCGTTGACATCTGACAGCGGAATCAAATACGACAAGTTATAGTTTGTGTTCCAGCGTCCAAGCAACTCTCTCATACGCTTCTCCTCGCTGATCTTTGATGCTGTGCTCATGACCGTCAGTCTCCGCTGGACTCCCAGCAGCCCAAAATGTGAGCGTTCTGTCGTCCTCACTCTGACCCGGCAGGTCCCACTCCGCGCTTCCATACGCTGCCAGCGTCGCAGCCGTATCGGCCGCGAGCAGCGGAACCGCTTGCTGGGTCCTTATTCATCGTTGTGTGCCAGAGTTAATCATTAACCCCTTCGATGCTGATCCCGGCTTCTCCTACTCATCCTTCATTTCGGATTTATAGTCTAGCCTCGTGTCAACCGTCCAGAATCTCCTAACGCGGGCTCGCGCTCCGAGTTTGCACACCTCCTTTGTCCCTGCGATATCGCCACGCATAAAAGCGCGTACGGCCGCCGTGTTTCCAGTGTCCAATTCCACCCCCGTTTCATACAGGTTACATGTATCACCATCAGCAAACGGGTTCTTCCTACGACTACTCGTCATATCCCAACACTCCGTTCGAGTCCACCGCACCCACGGCCCAGGCTTCTGGTCGCGCAGTACGCTCCAACACGTCTCAGACGCAGTCTCCTCAGCAGCAGCCGGGTTTTCAATCGTCACCCTCGTATGCACCCTCTACCACCTACCCGTCTGCCTCGTACGGGATCCCTTCCACCCACGCACAGCAGTGGCATCAAGAATCTTGGGCGCCTCAGCCATACGCACAGCCTTTCACCTCCCAGTCGATGCAAGCGGAGATGACATACACCTCCACTGCGCCGAGGCCAGATGTCCCTCCCCCCGCTTCCACCCCAGACACGCGTGGCTTCCCTCCGAGCAATCTGCCGCCACCACACGAACCCCGCAGGCAAGACAGCGGCTATTCGCAATCGGTTCCCGCTTCTTCTCACAATTCCTCTCCACCGCGGACTAGGCGGAGGGAGAAGGAGTCGCCGGCCATCGCCCCCGCAGTCGCCACAGCTTCTGGTCCCGATTTCATCAAGGTGATCACCAACGACTCTCAGACATGCTTTTGCCGACAGTTCTTTCTCCCCCTCAGATGCAGGATTCATATCGGCTTATCATGGATAACGCGAACATGGTAACGGGCGGAACGTTTTCCGCCTCCCGGCACCCCCCGGTGGAAAGCATAGAACGCATGCTGCAGTCGGCGAACTTTGGCATGCAGACGCTACAATCCGCGATCGCGCAATCAGGTTCCGACGTTCGGGCTATGACAGGCGTCAGCGACAAGGGCGCGCCGGCGCCAAAGCGACAGGTGAATAAGTGCCGCGGATGGCAGTTTACGATGAGTAAGACGATTTTGATCATTTTTTCTGTTTGCTTGGCACACAGAAAGGAGATGAACATGCACCAGAGGGTCAAACATGTCTCGGATGCAACGCGACATCAACGCCTGAATGGCGTCGTGGGCCACTTGGTAGGCACTCTGGTCATCTTAACCCCGGACGCATGTGCGCTGACGGTAAAAACAAAGGTCCGAGAACGCTGTGCAATGCCTGTGGCCTCGTGTATGCCAAACTTGTACGTCACATGGGATCTTCGCATGGGACTTGCACTCTGACGACTGTCCTTGATTTTCTTTCTCGTTTTATAGCTGAAAAAAAGGGCGCGAGGAGAGGCGCGCTCACGTGCGGGCGACGACGGGGGTCAATGTTCCCAGCAACCCGCTGAAGAGGCAAATGTGCTGTCCAGCGGAGGAAGCGAAGACGAAGGCTCCTATGGTTCGCAGGACCGTCGAAGCGATTTTGGCGACCATGGGAGGAGGGGGTAGGTTTACTTCCGTAAAGGCCGCGCGTTCTCATGTGCCTTGTGGAAACGGGCGATTGTGGACTCGACTTCCTCGTAATAGCGTGGAGGAGATAATAGGTAGCGCGGAAGTCGATTCTAATTTAATTCCAAAAATGTTACAGGTAGAACACATAGAGCAGAACTTCGGTGGCGAGAGACGCTTGGGTAACTTCTGCATCTACATCTCAAAAAACGTTCTACAACCCCGTCTCTTCCAAAGTTTATCGGGGCGATCTCCTCAGAATCAGGCACCTCAGGAGAAAACCATGTTTCG
>JBBPSZ010000007.1:0-32514 GCA_038093835.1 Strobilomyces confusus
GCTGTCCCTGTCCGTGTACTCACTGTTTATGCATCAATCCATTTGCGGAGTAAGCTTGCTATCCACGTACATAAAAGTACTTTCGATGCACACGATCATATCCATATTGTCGATAAGTCGTGCGCCGATCAAATGAGCTTTCATCCACGAAAACTATCTGATTGTATTCATATTGTGACCCAATTTCAAATATGTATTGCATTCGCAATGGCTCATTACGTTCTATTCTTGTGTATCAGTGAAGCAGGTCTGATCTAGGCATTGTGTCAGCTTACTTTCTTACGGTGTATTGAATCATCCACAAAGCTTTCCGTATGGTTGTGATTGAGACGTGGCAACCGATCGCATCTTCTAGCTTGGACTGAACTTCATTAACGTATGCATCAAGTGAATGTTCGAAGCATCCCTCGATAAACTGCATTTACAGGTCAGTTCTGTGCATACAGACAGGAACTGGTAAGCTACCTGAATGTCTTCGTCCGTGAGCACGCCAGTTCGGGCATTTTCACGTTGGAAGAGTGGATGAGCTACTCCCGTGCGGCAATGTCGTTCCAGGATCCTCTGTACTGTCTGTGTGGGCAAAGAGGTATGCCGAATGATGCATTCTGCAGTCGTTCCACACATGCAATGCATGTGAACAACTACCTAAGCAAGATCCTCGGAGACCTTCCGGCCTCGGGTCATATTTCGGACCTAAACCTGCTGGGGAGATCGTCACAAGAGATCAAGCTGTTATTGCTCTCACGAGCTCTCCATAGCTCTGGGACGCGTTCGCTCGACCACGAAATTGAATCTCAAGCTAGAGGGAGGGCATTTTGAGAGTATAAAAATGGTGCGGTAAATCGTGGCGTCGTCGGCGAGATATCGCAGTTTTGCGCTCCACGCTCAAGCTGAAGGGGAGTGGCGGCAATTTCGATATTTTTCGCACGAGGCAAACCCAGATGAAAACGCCAATAGCTACGATAATGGATAGCGCACGGAAGAAAACGTCACCCCAACGTTTGGCGTCGCCTCAAACGTCGAGGACACTTCTCTTTCGAGATCGCGATCGCTTCGTTTCACGGTAAATACATCCACAACCAATAATTTATAGTCACGATCCGCAGATCGTGATGCTGTTCAAGAAGTACACCATCAGAGTGACAACGCAAGCCGTACTAGATACAGGGTTCGTGCTGAAATGAGCGATATATATATATGTAGTGATACAACGTGCAATGAGAATCGCGACCCAGGGTGACGAAGCAGTTTAGTCGAGCGTCGTCACGACAGCGTCCGTCCGACGTTATCGGGAATCGAGCCACGCCTCGATCCCAAGGACATAAAATAAGAAGCCGAAGTGAGAAAAAGCGGGAAAAGATCACAAAAACGATGTCAAGCACACGCCTACCTTGCCTCCGCCGCCTCTACCTCCAATAGATCGTCCGCAAAGTCCTCCATCTTGATGATCTTGAATCGTTCCTTCCACGGCCCGTCCGAGAACGACCTCTTCCACGCCCGACTCAATCCGTCTTCCCACGCGTACAGCTCGATCTTCCAACCGCGCTGCAACGCCAGTCGAACCGGGCCCAAAAACCCTTCTTCGTCAAATTCACCCACGTTGCCGTCCCCGGTGGCGAGCACGATCGTGGCATCGGGTGGAGGTGGGTCGGTGGCTGCGATCGCTTGATGGAGCTTGAGTTGCAGCAGTTCGTCTACGCCCTGCTCTCTATAGCGAACCCGCGTCGTCATCTCAGAAGGTCCAGCCACCGCACGTGCGGCGCTCCCACTTCTGGTCGCACGGTCCGAGTCCGTTGAGATGTTCCCAGTCGGGTGGCCACGCACGTGCCCCTTTGGAGAGGACGTAGTCACCGGATTGCTATCTGACTTCCGCCAGTTGACGGATAGACGGGAATGTCGCCTGTCCGGCGCATTCCCACTGTCGGGTACCCGTGCGTATATCCGGACGTCGTAACCCAGCTGCATGGCCGACTCCATTGGTTGGTATAACGGTGAAGAGGTCACCAGACATCGTCTGGTAATTGGTCGGCCTCGTTCGAGAAGCAGCGCAAGCGCTGCATGCGAGAGACGCTTCTGACGACGTGAGGAGGAACGGTGTTTCTTGTGATATGTAATAAGTCCGATGAGAATGTTAGAGCTGCGCAAAACGAATCACAGTCAGAAGGTGTCCATCTGCGCAAAATACAAAAAAGGATGACCCAACTGATCGATGAAGACGTGTATCAAAGTATCCCTAGCGCGCGGGGCCGGGCCTCTAGGATCAGAAAAATCGGATTCTCCACCACTAAAGTCCTGATTGAGCAAAGCAGTGATGCGCTCGTAGTTCTCAGGAAACCTGAGTCGTAACTTGTGTGCGAGACATCGTAGCTTCAGGATCTGTGGATCAGGGGGTATCGTCCCGACTTTGAGCGTCGGTGTCGACTTGCTGTGTTTCAATGCATCGCGTTTGATAAGAATGCGATTTGCCCGAGGAGGCGTCGACGGCATCGACTTGTAGTGGTGCTGCGCGCTCTCGAGCGACGAGGACGAATCAGCCTCGGCCTCCGGATCTCCATCCCCATCGTCACGATCCGCATCACCGCTCACGTCCTCCGCGTACACCGTCGTCTCTGACACCGTCTCCGGCGCGTCCGGGACTTCGCGCCTCAATATTTGAATCGCCTTGACTGGTTTCTTCCGCCAGCGCTTCCTCGCCCGCCTCGCGTCCGCATCCTGACTCTGCCTCGCCCCGCCGTCCGACGTCGAACTGTAGTGTTGCACCACGCGTCTCTCCGCTAGCCGACCCGCCTGGACTCTATCCCTCTCCGACATCAAGAATTCCATCACGCTGTCGATTGTGCCCAGCGTAGGATGTTCGGCGTCGTCCACGGCCCCGTCCGGGTGGATGCCCCCCGCGTCGGACGCGACAGACCCCACGACGGTGATCGCCACCGCGTCCCCTTCCCCCTCCGTTTCCGAATCTGACCCGTCGAGGCCGAACGCGTCCTCGACGACCCCGCTCGAGCTCACATCGAGGTGGCGCGCCACGTCGTCGTCCGTCGCGCTGTCAGTGGCACGCGACCGATCGTCCACCGCGCTTCGCGTCTTCGCGCTCGCCACCGACGGATCGAAATATGACGCGATGATCCCCTGTGTCCACACCGTCGACCCCGCGTTCGCCTCTGAGTCGGTTGGGAGCGCGGACAGGAGGCCCGAGCGTGGCGACGCGGACGCGGGTTCGAGGTCGTCTTGGTCAGCGTGCAGCGCGAGCGCCGGCAGGGTCGCGTGAAGGATGCGTGGGGGACCGATCTGGAGTTGTTGGAGTTCGCGAAAGACGGAGTTGAAAGCGCCGAGATCGGGTGCTTCTGTTGGGCGCGGCGATAAATTTGATCGATAAGTGACCCCGCGCATATGAAAATTGGATCGGTGAAAAAGCGGAAACGTGCAATGGATGTACACATGTCAGAAAGAGAGATGCGTCAGTTGCGAACGGGTGATTAAGATGGAACGAAACTGACCGTCGGAAGTGGCCTCACTAAGGCGAGAATAGGTCGAAAATGGACTGATTTGAGTGGGAGAGTTGGAAGTGGTTTCCGAACTGGAATTGATCATCTTGGAGGATCATCAAGAACGTGTGCGAATTAGTCGTTTGTACACTTGTACTCGTCGATGGGTTTTCTATGTATGCAAGCTTGGTCAAGATTTTTCAACTTCGAAGTGGTCATCGACGTACGTGGCAAGAAAGAAATATAAGGGACTGCGGGCCTGCCAGTGGCTCTGACTTGCGGTGAGTCGGGCGAGTCGGGCGACATGCTGTGGCCCGGCGAACCTCACACGTGACCTTCTCCACACATTATACTGGATAACCAAATGACCACCCAATTCAGATACAATTATAGAAGAAACAAGGTATACAGGTATACAGATAAGGTATCTGAGTGTGATGAAAGTGAAACAATGCGTGCGTAGGGGTATCGATCCAAATGCGCCACTGTTAGTAAATAGTTCTAAAGGCTGGAAGGTAAAATGAATGGAATATGCAGAGCGAGCAATCGAGGGGTATCTCATAGCGCTCGTCCTGAGAGATATCACGGAGAGAACCGCAAGACAGCCTCTTCAAGGCACCGAGTTATCAAAGTTCTGGCGCCGCGAAACGGCCCGCCATCGGTTAAGTGGAGTACACGTTGTCCTTCAGATGGTTGATACTTTGAGAGTACAAGTAGGCACCCATGTCCGAGGCGAAAGAACGAGGCTGTGAAGACCGAGCATAGGAAGATACTGCTTCGGGGATGTATCCGTGATATTCGTGAGAGGCATCGTTTACAGGGTGCACCTCATAGAAGGGAATGGGTGCGGGAGCGGGAATAAACGTGTCGACGATGTACTCGTCATGATAAGAGAGCAAAGACGTCGGGCCAGGTGTAGCCGTGTCGTAGACAGGCTGGGGGAAGGTTGCGGGTGTATTGTATGGCGCGGAAAGAGATGCGAATCCAGGAGACAATTCACCGTATCCGTATTTAGAGAGGAAGTTATTGAATATTTCTTCAGTGACGATCATGTTACAGACCGGTTGGATAGTCGGATAGGCCGCGTAGAGGGATGAATAGGTCGACGGAGGTGTCTCTGGTGCAGTCAATAATCCAGAGTCGAGGTCAGCCCTCAGCAGGGAGCTATTTGGCGTGGCATATGCGCCGTCGACCTGCACCAGTTCAGTGATCGACTCGGTGCTGTATGTCGCAGATGTATTCTCGTTTCCCTCCTCGATATGGTCGCAAGCGAGTGAGAGTGATGAAGAAGAGGTGCTCGTTTCTGGTGGGGAGACTGAGGAAGAGGTTGGGTATGGGGTACAACGGCGCCGCCGACGATTTGCATTGCGATTAGTTACGGACGCAGGAGTGCAAGAAGAGCGCCCATTCGGCTCATTCAAGTGGCGGTTGTTCCGATGCCGGATAAGACTAGAAGGGTCTTTGGCAGCGAATGGACAGTCAGGACACTTGTGAGGTCGTTCACCAGTGCTTGTCAGACGTGCGTTAGTGGGGCGTGTCTTTCATTGGTTTGCAACTCACTGAATGTGAATGTGCGTTTGGAGGTTCGACCTCTGAAGTGTCTTGAACTTACAACCATCATACGGACAATGGTGCATGCTGTCAGGATCAGTCAGCGTCACAGTAAGAAATAATATCCCGGGACTGTCGTACAGTTCTTCCTTGTTGGACGCGTGCGTTCTTTGGTGTCGCGGCAGGTCAGCCTTACGGTTGACGATCACACCACACCAACATCGAACGGAAATCTGTATAAATGAATGAGTGAAGCGCTCACGCGATCTCGAGTGAGGACCGTACAGATTTCGCCATGATGTTGAGCCTGAATAAGTAAGAAGAGCGATAAATAAGGTTGGCAGACGAGATAGAGCTTCTTTCTGCTGAGAAAAAGTAAGGCGCGGGAGATGAGCCAAGCGGTCCCCCACGCCCCAATTTATATGAGGATGCGGTCCACATCTTGGCCATTGTCCAGCATGATTGCGTCGGAACAGTTTTCACAGCCACAAGCAAAGTAGCCTGGTTAGGCTACTTCCTGAAAGCAATCAACATTGAGTGGTCCAAAATCCAGGGGCTGCCACTCGGTTAGCGACTATTGCGACGAATTTGGTGAGACATGCTTGATTGCGTCTGGACACGTTGCGAAAATTACCCAGTATAGTAATCTTTTGAAACGAGTGGCTCAGCAGGTAAGTGGACGATTCGAAGTCTCCCTTTCAACAGGGAGTCAGTTTTCTCGACGTTGAGAGTGGATATTTCAGAGAATGGAGTGGGCGGCCTGCGTCAATGATCGTCCAAGTGCTTCTTCCTGAGACAATTGAGCCCGATTCAGTACTTACGTAATATAACGCAATAAAGAAATTAACCCTGCATCACGTGCGGTGTGGAGGATTGATCTAGTGTTCTGAATCTTAGTACGCTAGGGAGCCAAAGGACGAGAAGCAACCAACCAAGACGATTCAGATATCTTTGTCCATTCCAATCCGAGTCAGAGGGGTGAGCAAGTTCGAATTAACCGTATGTAACAAACACCGCGAGATGTCACAAACTGAACTACGACCCAGGTTGCCGTGGACCGCCACGGAACTGGTCAGTAAATGTTCCTAGCATCTCTGTTGGGGTCATATTCCATCTCACCACACTTCCGGCCAGGAACCCTATGGAAAGGAGGTATACGCGCGTTAGTATGTGGCATCTGTGCTTGACAAGACTCGAATAGCTCAGGAAGCGTACGAAGATGACTCACCAAGTCCAATCCCAGCCATCATCACCCTACCGAAGACGCTTCCTGGTGCCTTTGGACGCGCCATGCTCAATGCATACAAGCCCGTCAATCCCAGCGCACCTGTCCCGACGACTCGGCATGAAATGCAGTCCTTGTACTGCCACTGCTCGTCTTCTGATGAGGTCCAGGCAGGGGTACCTGAAGGGGTAGATGGAGGTGTCGACTTCGACGCACGCGGTGGTGCAGACATTCCGGCGACTGAGAAAACGGCGCTATACCGCGATGTTGGATGGATCGTTGGATAGGAATTATCGAACCTTGAACCATGCGACAAAGACATTCGATATCTTAGACGTCTAGAATTCTTCCGCCAACCATGATGGTACTCACAGCTAACAGGGCGGTGCGCAGTTGCATCTCGAAAGCAGGTTGCGTCAAGTTCGGCATGACCAATTTGTTTGACACCCCGCGTACCCCGGTCACCACCCTCCACAGCGTATCAGTTCTCGCTGGAATCTGCATGGCCTCACCATTGACGACCATGAATCAACAGGTGCATATCTCAAATGAGGTGTTTCCACCAGTGAAAGTACTTGTGATTATCAGAAGAAGAGGCATTTGCGGCGTAGCAGGCCCGCTGCTAGCAACGGAAGTACTAATCATGTGTCCCCTGCAGAACGATCGTCCGCTCCGCAAGTTGATGATTAGAAGCATGAAGCAAGGTGAGTCACGCGTGGACGTGGTACAGGTTCAACCTATGATATGAAACATCTTGTCAACGTTCCCAAGACTATGTGATGGTGTGCACTGTAATGGCAGCCAAAACAAGCAGAGACTACGCCGGACCAAGATAAGGTTGCAGGCCCGCGGCGCCAGAGATGGCACCAAGCGAGTATAAGAGTGAGCAACCCGCAGCTCGAGGAAGCCAGCTTACTGTAACACCGTCTAATCAGTGATATAGCACGCAACTCAATGGACTTTTTCCACTGACCTCTTGTCGCTTCTCGTCGCGAGCTCGGCACGAGCGGGCCCTGTATATCTTGCTCGCCGAGAAGCTGAGGGTGGATACGCCAATGAACAGGGTATGTGTTGATTTCAAATACAGCTTGCAGCAGCTGATTCGTTCGCCAAATGGATCATCGAACACCGCGAGGACAGGGTTCGGGTCAGCATCATTCTGTGGGATGGTCGGGTGACCGTGACATTAATGAAAGGCCCCCTGAAGCGTGCCCCAGACCTTGATTATAACGACATAGACTCGGAATGTATGAGAAATAACTTTCACGGAGTCGGTCTGACATTAACAAAGGTCGTACATATCCCCACGCGACAATGGGGACAGTTTTTAGCCAATCTTATCAGAGCTGATGCATCTAGACAGAGGCCAGCCAAGATGACAATTTGTCTGTGGTACTGGTATTTCATCAAGCTGAAGCTGTCTCAAATTACGACCGATCAGATTTCCTCGCTGCCGAAAATATTTGACAATGAGTCGCCACTCATATAAGTACACGGACTTCGGACGCATAATACAATGTACGAGATCAGCACAGCCTGACCGTCAATGACGGAGGACTCCTCGAGGCCCCAAGGCCTCATGAGTCAGCACTCAGCAGTCAGCTCACTGCAGAACGTAATGGATCACTGCTTCTGGCGACAGCAGTGTGATCATCAAAAGCGTATCCACAGCGCAGCTTGCAGGACCACTAGCAGTCCGAACGCTCACCCAAGTGAAAGACATTTATTTCGTGTGTCCAACTTAAATTGACCGGCGCATGGTCAGAGGGATTGCGTCCGGGCGACCTAGACTTGAGTCCTGGACTCATCCGGAGATCAAAAACACAGGATCACACGTAAATCTATGTCATCTCACCTCGTTACTTTGCGCCAAGAGCTATGTGATCTATGCCATAGAAGCGAAGGGACAAGGCAGAGCCCGCGCCGGATCAACATAAAAGCTGAGTAATGTTGCACGACCGCAGCCTTCTAAGACGGTGCTTCGAGTATAAAAGCGACTCGGGAGATTCTAAGCTGGCTTACCGTGAGACAGCTGAAGTACCCAACATGCAGCTCAAGCCCACACTCTGTTTCTCCCTCGCCACGCTCTTGTCACTATTCATCGTAAGCTCGGCACGAGCAGGCCCCGTGGGTCTCAGTCGCAGTGAGGTTCAAGGGAAGAGTGGTGACATTGATGAATTAGGTATGGGTTGCTGGAAATACGCCTTCGACTGGTAACTGACTCGGCGGCCGAACAAAAGGTTACCGCAAACGTTCTGCAACTAACAACATCGAATGGAGTGGAAGGTACGAGAAACTGCTTGCCTTAAGAGTCTGGCTGACCCCGAGAAAGATCTCCCAATAATGGAGGCTTCAGTGGCGCGGACAACTAATTCGTCGGAAAGCCTTTCAAAAGTTGAAGCACTGCCACAGGCATTGGCAGCGATCAAAGACGCGCGTCCGCCGAGTCGCCCACTAGTATCACCTAGCTCTAAATGAGTTAGCAAAGCAGATACTCGTCGTACATAGCGCCGCATATCCCGCTGATGAGAGGGCTCAGACAATGGTGATCCCATTCGTCCAGCCACGGTTGATAACCGGACTTGTCAATATTCAACTTTTTCTTATATCCCTACTCGGAAATCTTCATACCCCAACATGTCTACGTTCTACTGTTCTGTAACACTCTTTGACGGGCTCCAGATGTCATTGGTCCTGGGCTTAAATCAACTTAGCCACGACTATTTAGTGTATGTTACGATGATCGGACATGGGTACTAGTACTTCCGTCGGATCAGTGGGTCGAGTCTAGCTGGACTCGGAAGCGCGACACTAAAGAGGGCGATCCGGTCCGGATGAAGACGTGCCTGGTCGTATACCCTCCTTCTCTGACCACTTTGCCGCTGTCCCGCACATTTCTAATTATCATTACATAGTATGGCACCTCTATTCCAAAAATGCCATGGGGGAGTCATGAATCAACAGACGCCTTGCCACATTCCGTATCGAATCACTGCTTCCGCCAAGGCCCAACAGTGGTCTGATGATGGAAAGAAAATAGCGGAGTTGCGAGGCGGCTAGCAACGCGATCCGCGCTGCGAGCGAGTTGGAACATCACTGGGGCCTGCATACTCACAGGTTAGCGTAGGCATGCGGATCCGATCAATCGGTAAAACTTCACCTCGCCGACATGCCGAAGTCTGTAGCACGAGGCCGAGTGTCGCACAGAAGCGAGGGGACGAAGTAGACCTTTGCACCTGACTGAGATAGAATCAATCTCATCTGACGGTACGCATTTTGCACGCCCGCAGCTCCGATGATTGTGCCAGATACATATAAGAGAAGGCATCGTTAAAGAAGTAAAACGCTAAAGATGCAGCCGAACGCATCCTGTTTGAACTTCTATCTTGCTGTACTCTTGTCGCTCTTCATCGCAAGCATGGTACACGCGGTCCACGGTGAGGTTGAGCGGAGTAGTGAACACATCGTTGAACAGGATATGAGTGTACGAGTTGTTTTTCAACTTGAAAATTGCTTAGGGTAACTAACTCCAAAATCTTAAGCTTCCCAGAGTAGAGATCTCGAGTAATAACGGGGGATTCAGTGGGAGGCACGAGAAATAGCTTTCCCTCCGGAGGAGTCCGACTCACGTAAGAAAGGTTCTCAATAATGGTGGATGGAGCGGAGGAGGCAGATGCAGTACCTTCGTCGTAGTCATGAACATCGAATTTCAATGTGTAAAGGAAAGTCACCGGCGTTCGGTCGTTCTCTGAGGGCTAAGCGCACCTAGTAGTCTCAACTACTTGATGCCACTCCTTCGGCGTGGCATAGATACACTGCGACGCAATGGGACGGTCCCTATGAACAAAAGTGCTGCAAGTACTGCAGATCGTAACAAACGCCATTGCGCAGCGATGCGAAACAGTTGGACCGTCATGGAACTCGTCGTTCGCTTATCTTGCGTAACGTGTATTGCACAGAAAGATCATCACGTTCGCGTTTGTACGGCCAAATCTCCCGGGTTGGAAGGCGCGGGAAAACAGGATTGGACGAAGTATCACCCGTCAAGGACGGAGTTATCCGAGGCTTGCACCACGCTAGATCCGTCCGATTGCGATAAAGGACATTGGGCCGCAGAGCGCAACGGTGCTCGTGATCAACTATAAAAAGAGATCAAGGGTAATCGAGAAATCAAACTCATAGACGTCCAACAACATGGGATGCGAGACATGCGAGACAAGATAACTGTGTTAAAGACAACGACTGTCGCAGGAATATGATTCTGGGGGGTAGGTACGCGTTGTCGAACGACATGTCGCACAAAACGCGAATCGTCACGACACACCTACCGGCTTCTGGTTTGCGTCGGCGATCTCAAGCCATTTTTCTGATGACGGTCTGAAGACAGTGCGTCGACGGGCATTCGAATTAGAAAACGAGTTACACGTAGCTAATTCAGACATGGAAGTCATTACCCCAAGAACCACCATCAATCACCGACCTTCGACCACTCAGCGCCCAGCGCCCAGCACCTTCTCGAAGCCTCTGCTTAAACTTGACCCGCCTTATCGCCCAACACTCCCAGTTGAATCGCCCTTGGATCGCCCATATAAGCATCTGAGCTCTCGCTCTCCCGCACAGTAGCGTCCGAGAATGCGATCCCAGACATGCCCGCGTACGCGCTTTTGCTAGCGGATTGTGACATGAGACCGAACCCACTGTCGACAGGCCGCCAATAACCTTGACGTCCGAGGTCATTGTCGTTCAGCTCTCGCACGCTGATGATGAAACGGGGCATTATGGGGGCGAATGATATGTACGCAAGCATGCCGAGAACGTCAAGCACGGTAGCGCTCGTCGTAGCCCAGTTTCCGATCACGTCGTGGATATTATAGAACATGTTCCTGTGATGTCGAGAGGGATCCGCGTTTATTTGGGCGATCCACAGTAAGAGAGTGAATCACGATGGATGAGAAGAATGGACATACACTAAAAAATACAGAATGCCGTCTCTTAAGAGCAGTTGCATGTACCGGTTGGGCTGCCATCGCTTGGTAGCCCCGTACATGCCGATTGACTGCTTCAAGGTTGGAATGGCGGCAAGCACCAGCAGCGCAGTACCGAGAACAAATCGAGGGATCGAAAGCCCAAAGAGCAGAGGGGGAGGGATACTAATGATCCCATTGCAGAACGAGGAGCCGTTGACCGGAAAGATCGAGACTGGAAAATGCGAAGCAGAAGGTATTGATAACGCAATGCAACGCGAGGTTTGAACCAGGACATACCTGAGAAGTATGTATGAGGATTGTAATATATGCCTGCTAAAACGACTGAAATGATGATTTCTGGCACGAAAATGAGCAGGAGGACAGCAAGAATCCATTTCGATCGACTCCACATTGCATACACCCTGAGGATCATCACAACTGTAAAATAGAGCATGCTTAATGGAAAAGAAGCCGAAAAGAAAGTAGCTCACAATCGGCAGCGGTAAGGAAGATCAGAAATCCCCAATAAATGATAAGATAGAGTACAGTGCCTTTAGAATACTTGTGTTTTAGAATGATGGTGTGGATAGCAAGAAATAAAGCACTTACACCTGGGAAATGTTTATCAACATCTCTGATAAGTAAAATTGAGACCATACAACTATGAAAAAAATGTTATTACCCCAGAGAAGATTCGTGCAAAGAAACTGACTATCAGAGGGCCGGGAACAAAGGTACTGCCCACTGTGATGCATATAATTAGTTCGAGTAACTTTTACTGTGACTGACAGCATACCGAGGCCATTAAGACTTGTACAAACCCATTATCAGTACGTAATTTGGCATGAATGCACAAACATCAACTTACATAGCCCAAGAAAGACCGACATAGCGAACCTATACAGTGGTCAACTTGGAACATACATAACAAATGTCAACATAGCTCGAACGCACCAGAAGAAACATTGTAGATACTGAGGTCCAGGGTCTACACTACAGTTTGGTCAAGAACCCAGTAGATCTCGCAAGAATTTTCCTGCTTACCCAAACGTAGTCTATCTTTGACTATTATAGGTCATCGACCACACCGAAACATGTCATAGCTTACCTCTCGCGAGAGGGTGAGGACTTTGACAATGGTATTTTCAATTGCGGGATATAGTGGGCATAGAATATCACTCACAAAAATCATAAATGACAGCAGTAACAATGACAACTGCAAGAAACTGTGATGGACCGTGGACCATGATCATCGAATAGTCATACCGGATGTGTAGTTATTGAACTGAACGAGCTGCACGATGCTTTGCAAAGAGGACATAACGGCCTTCCCGAGAGAACTGACGGTGTCCTATGCAGTTGATGAGAGGGATGATGCGAGGGGGGATTCTAGCCGCCGAGGGTCCTAAGGAGGTTATATCATCGCAACGGCGTATCAAGGGTAGAAGGCAATGCAGCCGTCTTGGTCGGCAGAATCGTGCCGTCGCTATTGGAAATCTGACGTAAGCTCGCCGCGGAACGCATCACTGTTGCCTTTCGTTACCAACAGCGATGTAACTTTGATCATAAGACGCATGCTGCGGTGCATGAATGCGGTACTAATACGCAGCATGATCTGAAAATCGGGTTTCTGGCCAAGTGCTTGCTTATCTGAGTTATACCTCCTACTTAACGAACCGGACGAGTACTCGTTTTACGTCCCGGTTGGACGGTGCCATTGCCCGCCGCATTGGGCATAAGGTCAAAAGGACTGTTCGGTTGGGATGACGTGAACTCGGGATCATTGCGGCAATCAGTCGGGATCCCGTGGGTACACAGGTTTTAAGCTCGATTTGCCGAAGGCCCAATGCGCCATGAATCAATCCATCTTTACCATGTTAATCTGCCTGGAAGCTATGCGATGTGACTGCCATGGACGCAAGGGGTGGAGTAGGGTGTCAGAATAGCACTGAACTGTGATGGAGATGAATGATGTTATGTGCACGCATGCAACACGCGTGTAAAAGATCCAGGACAGAATATAAGAGTGCTTGACTGCGGAGTGCGAGCAAGCTCACAGCCATTGTCAGCCAACCACGAATGTCGAACATACAGCGGCGCGTGGTATTCCATCTCGCTGTCCTCTTGTTATTCTTCATCGTATGCTCCGTGAGAGCAGGCCCTGTAGACTTTGTTAACCGAGAGGTCGAAGGAGGCATCGAATACATTGATTTGAACGAGGCATGTATTGGTTTGGAAAATAGCCTTCAGCAGCTGACTTACACAAACGAAGGTATCCTTCGGCAATAACCTGAAAAGTGCAAGAGCGTCAGGCGGAAGTACTGGTAACGGAGGCTTCAGTGGGTGAGTTGTGAAGGCAGAAGGAGAGAGGCTGGTATTGGTTTGGCATTGGCCCCTGTCGCGATCACCAATGACGGCGTGAAGTCTTTCGGAGGATAGCATCATGGCACTATGGTTGATTTTCATAAGCCATCTACTGTAGGGAGTACTCGACAACACATCCTTGACTTTCAACGTCTTACTCGTGATACGTACTCTTTTATTGGTGTGAGTTCATTTACATGTTCGACTACACCTATCGAAAGCGTTTCGTTCCCAGAAAGGCAGGAAAGGCAAATATGTATTACGGGATGGATGCGCGATATTATGAAGAGGGGAAAGGAACAAAATGATATAAGAATCTCACCAAAAAAATAACGAGGGAAAAACGAACGAGGTCGGGCTGCCCAGCACATCATGTGCGAAGCCGATACCAGCATCAAAGCACTAACCACAACAGTCAGGCCGAGAAGGAATACAATATGACACAAGCGGACACACGGTAATACCGGCCCTCAAGACATCCCTCCACGAACGGCCACCTATCTTTGTCCATTTCCTTGAAAATGGTCGATTTTACAGGAAGCGTCATTGCATCATGACCAATATATCAGTTTAGTTTCGACTTTCCTGAGCGGAGATACATTGATGAATGAAATCTGACAGAAGCGATTGAACAGATGGTAGAAAGAGTCGGAATGCGAGTGACGTACCTGCATCCTTAGTGCGACCCACTAAGTAGAAGACCTCACAACAGCGTTATCGGATTGTGATATCGGACTCACTATCCGTCCAGGTACCTATCACAGTGAGTAGGTTGTAACCAGGAAACATGCCAATGAAACCACAAAAAGAATGCACATTTCCAGCAAGTGGGTCCACAGTACAGGTAGTAACATGTCACGAACCTGGATTTCGAAGTTGCCACAGACATTGGTGATTCTCGTTGTGGCAACAGGATGGCTAACGATAGTTATAGAGTGCCCAGGTTCGCAGATGTGACTTGTCAACGGATGCAAGCATTTTGTTGATTCAAGACGGTAGTACTAGTGTGGACGTTGAACGTTGAACTTCAGCACCGACAATTCGTGAGAAAGTGCGGCCTGGAGTTTGCCGGTCATGCAAACGCCATGGCTACCACTACGTCTCTGTTTCGTTGCTATATTCATCGATCACGACAAGGTCCTTACCCCTCTGCCACCATTGAACACGACCATTCGCGATCAAGCCCACATACATGACCTTCGCCATCGCCACGATGCGAGCACCGCCGCCCTCGAGCCGAGTCTCGAGCGACGTCGAAGACGGTCGTGACGTTTCCTCTGCCCGCAATATATCTGCGTCTGGCACTTACGTCAAGTTCCTCGCCGCCAAACATTGCCTCGGCGGCTTGAATCAACCACTTCGGGTTCACGCGTGACGGCAACTGCTCGCCGAGCCCAAAGACGGCCGAGTTGTGCGCGTCTTTCATTTCCGATGACGGGCACGTGCGAGGGGTGGGTGGCGGGGTGGATATGACGCAGGTGGTGGCAAGGGCAGAACGCTGGCGCTAGCGCAGGGCTCGGGTCGGTTCTGGTCTCAAATTGGACGCCACCCCAAGCGTCCGGAGGAGGGCGCACCGCGGCACGTTTACAGTCTTCTCCGCGGTCGTATGTCGGCGGCGATTCAAGGCATGCAGGTCTCCAAAGATAGGCGATAGGCCTCCGTCGGGACGCTGAAGGGCACTGCACGTCTTCGAGATCGATCCGCACAGGGGACAGCCGGACCTGAAGAGTCGCAAAGACACCAAGATATGGAGCGCCGACAAGCCCGTAGGTCTGTTGACCCAAGTATGAATCATGGCTGACGTCCGTTTCTTTTTACTTAGCGGCCGCTCTCGGTAGAGTTGACGCCGATCGCGCCGATCATAATCACGTTCTTGTTGGGCAGCGATATGGCCTTACAGACGAATGTCTTACCACCGTAGGTTGCGTCCCCGCCGAGCGCGTCGTCAGATCGTTCGGATCTTCAGACCTCGCATTCCCCGTCGCCAGCATAATTTCAACTCGGTTTCGATGCATCGCAGGACACAAACATCTCGTTGCTGAATGTCGGCACTGCAGGACGTTTGAATGTATCACCGCTGGTGCAGACGCGTTCGCCGGTGAAGGACACAACAGGGAGACGGACGGGCTTAAGTGTCGCAAAAGATGCTCGAGGCGGCGACCGAGATAGTGGGCAAGCAGAGTACGGTGGCGACGCAGCAGTCGAAATAAAGGCACAATTGGGGGGAGGTGAAGTGCGTGGTAGGCATATCGTACGTTTCCGTCTCGTCTTGACGCCGGCTTGAATTGACATCCGTATTATAGCCCGCTCACCTACGTAGACTTGTTGACGTGCGCGTGATCCCCGGGTCTGGCGCCCCGATCGATCTACTTACCACTCGCTCGTCCGACGTCACCACCTCGCTTTGTGAATTCATGTATTTAGATCAAAAGATGCACTTTTCTTCATTCTATCTTACTATTTCTTCACTCTATCTTACTATGAGTAATACAGCAAGACCGAAATCTACAGAATTTGTGACAAGTGGATTTGTACTTGAAGAATGTGCTGCTGTCCTGTCACAAGCGGTCAAGTATGTACTAACTTGAAAGCCCTATCAGCTGTCGCGTTCACCCAGATGGCCTGGCCGTACGATGTCATGTAACGTTACTCCACCCAGTGACCACTGACCAAGCGAGGAGAGTCGGGTGAGAAATCAACCGCTTTATTGGTGCCAGTGCCGCCGGTTGAGCTCTTTTGACCGCAAACCGTTTCGTACGTGTTTGCGCCCCACACGGAAAACCTCCCTAGCTCTGTCCCTGCTGCGATATGTTTTCCGTCTCTGGAGACAGCGACCGATCGCACGTCGCACGCTGGAATCGCCCAACTTCCTTCCAATCTACTATTCGCCAGACGCGTACCGCATCATTGTCGCCGCTAACGAGATGTTCCCCGTTTGCTGAAAATGTCACCGTCCAAATCGGGCGCCCGGCGTCGATTTCGACCAATGTAGTATTATTCCCTTGTACGACGGTCAGCATGTATTTCACCCTGTCGAGTTTACACCGCACCTGTTATTGCTGGCGAATGGCGACCGCCTCGCAGCGCAGAAGAGAGATCCTACAACCAAGCCGGGTTCCTTCCGCATTCTGAGCACGTTCCCTTTCATATATGTATGTATATCAGACACCTGCACCATCAAAGTTTGTTTTGCGCGCTCGTCGAAACGGCCGTGACAGCCACCTTGTGTGGGGATCTCAACCGACGAGTCGTTCTTGCAGCAGCAGTTCATTCAATGGTCTATTCAATGCACCGTATCGCGAGCGTATTGGCCTCGGACGCCGTCTGGGGATCTGCAGCCCGGTTATATTTTGAGTGCTTCAACGTGTTCCCGTCCACTGTGAGAGGAACAGGTGAGAGGAACATTAGAAAACGAAAATGGTAGTGCTTATCCGACGTGCTTGAAAAAGAGACGCTGCAGATTCGACGCGGACGAGCAAAAACAAGGCGGTCCAACCGCAGAGGATGTCTTTGAAATCAAAGACATCCCCTGCTGCTGGACGCACCTTATTCCCGAGCCCTCGCTGGCGCACCGGAATTTGAAAGGACGGGAAACGTACCTTGCGCGTTTTTATTGCTTGCAGTCTACCGAAAGCTCCGTAGTCGGATATTCGGTCAGAAGCAGAACTAACCATCGCTCATCTCGTCCGGCGCTTGAGTGTGGTGCGCCGAACGAGAACGCAAGGCCGACAAGCTCTGCGCGTTCCCTGTGAATTCAGTAACAAGTGTTCGGTATTTGTGTTCATTGTCGACTCGAGCGAGATTGCAGATGAACATGCATGCCGATCAAACGGTCGAAGTCACGCCACAACCGTCGTCGGCGCCTTCATCGCTTTGGATCGAAGTGAACAACAACTGCGGACGTCGATGTCCAAATCGGATGACGTGGAAAATCGCGATCAGTCAGCTCGCTGTGGTCTCGAGTTGGTAACGCTAGCATCTCGCGTGCCACATCTCCTGGAAGCGCGGAGAGCAGTTGGGCCGTCGCAAGACGCGGTCTGTGGAAATGTCACAAACAAACGAGGCTGTCTGCGGTCGCGAAGACCGATACACCTCGCGTGGCATCTTGGCTGTGTGTCGGGCTCGTCGAGTAATGTGGGTGAGAATCGTCGCGGTCGCCGACGGCGTGGATGGTGGTAACCCGGCTCGGCGAGGAGCAAAAGCTCGACCGCGTGGGTGAGTCCAGTACCAGGACCAGAGCCAGAGGGTGCCCGGTCAGGGACATAACCAGCCGAGGCCAGCTGCGGTGTGGTAACCAATAGGATCTGGAATCTTTTGACGAAACCAAATGAGCTCGGCGATAGCCAACCTTGTCGGCGGAAAGGGGAGCATGCGGAACTCGCCGATGCTATGGTCGTGGGTGAATCATGACATCTCGCGTGCCGGGTTTCCTGGAAAATCTGAGGAAAAATGGGCGAGGAGAAAAGTCGACGGCGTACTGAGAATCACACATCTGTCGTCCCAATCCCCTAGAATGCA
Organism: Strobilomyces confusus; assembly: GCA_038093835.1. Lineage (NCBI taxonomy): Eukaryota > Fungi > Basidiomycota > Agaricomycetes > Boletales > Boletaceae > Strobilomyces > Strobilomyces confusus. Next base: position 18,111 of record JBBPSZ010000007.1, read on the forward strand.
AGCGTAGTTGAGCTTCGAAAGGGTCGAGGGCGTAACGAAATCAGTGCTCGTTCCATTTGCGTTGGGACATCCAACGCGCCATATCGCTCTGAATGTGAGCATAATTGCGCTCGTCAATCTTGTCACGGCGTGGATCCGAGCCTGCTGCAATCTCGGCAAGCATGCCATAATGGAGACATAATTGAGTTCGACAACGTCGACGGCGTGGCGAAAATCCGAGCTCGCGGCCGTGGCGGCGACGCGTTATGTTCAGGCATTTCGCGTGATATATCTTCTCTAGTGCGAGGATATGTCAACGGCGAGAGCGCTGGTCGACGGCGTCGTAAGAATGAGGGCTCGCCCCCGTCGCAGCAAGAGTGGCGACGTGTGGCCGCCCGCATGCCACATCGCCTAGAGAACGTCAGCGTCATCCGAAGTGGCGAGTGAGCGAGAACGAACGTTGACCGCGTCGCCCCAGTCCAGACGGTCGCCGAGGCCCGCCAGCCGGGGCGTGTCGATGCAGGGACACCGACCGTTATACTAGTAGCGCGGCGGGCTGCCTGCCGGCCACATCGTGTATCGTCCCGCCGCGCGGACGCGAGCATTGTCAGGTTCGGCTGATTAAATTCGAGTAGAGTCCCCAATTGCTCCAAGCGGGAGGTGCGGCGAGGAGAGAAATATAGAGAACCCGAGGCGGGGTCGCGTCAATTCGGGCAGCTCGCATGCCAACTTGCTCGGATGTTGAAAGGCCTTGAGGATCGACATGGGTGTGGCAAGAGAGAAATAGAAAGGAGAGGAATGAGAGAATGAGCTCGCCGTCAGCGGAGGGGAGGTGGGGGATGAAAGACAGAAAGCAACCGGCGGGGTATTTTTAAATACCCTGGGCGGCTGACAGTTTGGATTGAAATCCACAAAGCTTGGGCCATATTACTTAACTTGGTATCTGTCATGGCACTAGTACATAGAAAACACCAATAAAAAACGTCACGGGCCGGGGTACACAAAAGGTAAGTACAAAAGTTATAAGACGTCCAGCGTGCGCACGTTCTCCAGGATTTCAGACGGCGAGACATCGTCCTGAAATTGTACCGTGATCAAACAATCTGCTGCAACCCGTTTATAATCCACCGCACGACCAGTGGTCGATGCTTGCGCGAGCAGGAGTGCGCCGAATGGTTGTCGCAGATGAGCCATGAGCCGTCGGGCGCGCGTCTCTCTGTCCATCGGTGCCGTGATGAGTAAAGGGGCGGGGAGTAATGCTAAATCTGGTTCGGGGACTGACGACGAATGAGCGTCGATTTCCTCACCAAAGATCTCTTCATCGTTCATGGTTGGCGAACGTGGTGGTGCAGCGTCGTCCTCGACAAACACCTCACTTTCTGTAACTCCCCGTTCCAGGATGGTATCCAACCACGGGTGAACGAGATATAGCGACTTCGTCCGACAGAGATCACGTCTCGTTTGGATTTCCAACCTCCCAAATTCGGAAGTGTCTGTGGAGTAAACAACACCAGAAGAGGTTTGACAGCGTGAAAAGGCTGGGAGTTGAAAAGCGATACAGGGAAGTTTCATTCGGCTGGCGGCGAACCAAGGTGCTGCGAGGTCGTTGAGACGGTCGTATAGCCTCACCGCCCCATCGAGATCAAACGAGGCGGTCCGTGATGCCACGGCCATGGCACTCTCCATTTCGGTATCTGGAATTGGATGCGGGAGGTGCGAAGACGCCGGTCCTTTAAAGACAGTGACATATAAGGGCAGACAGCTGTTGAATAGGCCAGATTCCCCAGTCCATGGGAGGATGCTCGCATCTCCAGATCCGGCGAGGACATGCGCTAATAGACGCCCAAGGGCACCTTCCCCTTCGCCATATATAGCGGATATCCCAGTGACAGAGAAAATGCCGAGCAACGAGTATGCGGCGTCTTCCACTAGTGTCGTCTGCCGGCTCGAAGCGAGACGTAGCTTCTCTCGAATGCTGCTAAGGCCTGGACGAAGTGACATCAATTGCTGTGCGGACACTCCGGTTGCTTCCTCCATTTCCGTGATGATTTCATTCGACTCTTTGTGGTTTGGTAGCTGTAGGCCGAGATAAGGGGTCCAATCTTCCGTGTAGAACCGGACAACCTTGGCAGCAACGTATTCCTGGAGCGTCCATGCACGAGTGTTCCAAACGCTTCGCACGAGAGTAACGCGACGGGATGTCGATTGTACGCCACGGAGGAAAACAACTACCAGGGCGGAGCCCTGATACCACTTGAACATGGCCACAAGGGCTTCTTGGAGAATAAAATGATCTGATTTATCGATGCAGCAAGTGTCGCTCCAAGCCCACTCGAATCCGGCCTCCCGAACGATCTTGCAAAACACTTGTAGCTTGTTGTGAGTCGGAGATGCATCCAGGTCATACACAGAAATGTGTAGCACTCGATCGTACAGAGGTTCGTTGTCTTCCCACCTGTGCGACAGCATCACGTAGCGGAAGTACTGTCGCACTTCTCGCTTGATACAAACGTAGTCTATGCACGTCGTCATAGATGATACGAGCTTGTCGAAGATTGGCTAGGATTCAAATGTAGACGCGTGTCTCTTCTTGTTGTAGATACGCCCGTCGGTCGTATTGATGAGTTCACGTGGTAAATGCTGAGTAATCTTGTTGACAAGTTTGCGAATCGTCGCTTTAGTGCTCGACGGGGATATGTAGCGGTCACCCAGTCTTGTCGATCAACATAAATACGTCATCTTCATTGTGTAAGAAAATGTAACCTACGTTGAACCTCCGGGTCATCTGACTGTTGTATCATTAAGACCATCGTCTCGAATGCCTTGACGGCATCACCATAGTGGTCTGCTTTGTGGAGGGCTGCGTGCTTCATTTCGTAACCCCAAGGCGACGTCGGATCGAGGATGATTGCCTGATAATAATGTGTCAGTAGCGTTGGACTCCATGAGCCAAAGATGGCGAACCTGGTTTGCATCATCTAGCGACTGTCTCCACGACCCAATTGCTAGATACACTTTGCTTCGCTTCACAAGGAGGTCTTGCAGTGGTGGAGAGTTGAGAGACAACGCAGTCGAAAAGTGGGAAATGGCCTCGTCATATTTCTGGGAAGCCGCTGCTGTATCTCCAAGGAGCTCCAGTTTCTTAGAACAACGTCGCTGGAAATCTGACATAAAATGTCACGGAAACAATCTAACATGGATGCAGGATCGCTCACCACCAGTCCATTCCAGACGGTCGGCGGGCAACGCCATGTCATCCTCCATTTCACTCATCATCTGGATGAAGCAATCGACCGCAGCTGTGATCAGGTCGATCGCTTCGAGACGTTCGCATAAAACTTGATAAACCATGACTCTCGGGCTGGGGGATGGGAGCTGCAAACCATTGAGGCGTCAACGAGAAAACAAGGCTAAAGAAAGATACATACATCCTGAGCGGTGCGTAAGGCATCTTTCCACGAGTGGCCTGCCAACGCCTCTTTTGCCCACTCCCTCAGGGAAAGTGTCGGTGTGTTATCACGTCGGATTGCGTTCGAGGTTTTATTACCTTCATTCTGAAAAATGACAGATAAGATATTTATGTCACGATTGGACGATACAATGCTCACCATGATGCGAGATAGAGGCTGGATGCTAAGTTTCCCATACTCTCCAGCAATCGCGAGATATTGGGCGTCTGGGGAGAACGCGATGGAACGTATGGGTTGAGGGTGTTCAATAAGACCGAGTTGGGAGCGTGTCAAGATGAGCCAAAACGTGACGGTGCGCCTCGTGGAGTACGCGATGAATTCCCGGTGCTTTGGTAAAGCGATACAAGAGAACGCATTGGTATCTGGGACCAGCCATCGCGAGACGGTGGAACCCGTGGTCGAGTCGAATACTTTGATTTCTCTGTCAGATACGACGTAGACGTGGTTGTCGAGCCAAAGGAGGCCAGCGTTCCACCATGGGATCACTGTGACACTAATATCGTGGAGCAGGATTCCATCATTGCCGTTCCAAACTCTAATGTGGCCTTGGGTTGCGGTCGCGATTCTGTCTCCGCGCGGCGAGTACTTGGCCGCTATAACCCGTTTTTCGTGGCGTAGTGCGTGGACTTGTCTACGACTTGCGAAGTCCCAGACGGTGGCTACACGGTTCTGGGATGCACAAACGAGGCGGCTCGAGTCCAAGGAGAAATCGACGCCGGTGGTGCCGTACACGTCTTCCTTGAGCAAGTAGACTTGCTTGTGTGTTGTCGCATCCCATACGACGACATCTTCGCGGGTGCCTGCCGCAACCCACTTCCCGTCCTTGAAAACTGCGAGACAGAGGACCTTGGCTTGTATTCCGCCCGTTTGTTTGGCGTCCTCTGCTTGCCACACCGGAACCCCGTGTAGTCCGCCAACCAGGAGATGCTTGCCGTTTGCAGAGAATGCCACTGCACGTAACTGGTTGGAGACGTTGATCTCGACTGGCGACGAGCAGTCTTGCAAAATGGTCAGCATGAGTGGAACACTATTACTGTGGTACATACCAGTCATCGTTTAAGAGCCTTCCCCAAGGCGTGACAACAGGAGAAGGGCAGGAAAGCGGTGGTCTTCACGTTGGCCCTGGCACTGATATGGATCAGTGCACGTGTGTCATGCCTGTGGGACAATCGAATCTCGAATCCTACTTACTTCCACCACTCGTCGCCTCTGCCACGTCCTTTTGGGCCTCACTGCTGACCTGTCGCGTCCCCCGTCGCCGTATAGTGTCTTTTTCGGACGTCACCGCTCGGCTCTCGCGCCGACTGAGTCTATTTGAGTGATGGACGGTGGAGTGAGGCACGAGTACTTGGAGCCGTAGTCCTATGTCTTCGGAGACTGACTAGCGATGTAAGCACTCCTTGTTCTCGCCCCCATCTCGTCAACGTCCTCCCGACAGCGCTCGTCCTCGGCCGTTTCAGCGCACCCACCGACCACTCCCTACCTCCGTTGGCCACTCGGACTCCTCGCAACTCACTCCTAGGGTCCGGAGCGTGCGAGCCTGACTGCCAGGCACTGCGCCTGCGAGGCTTCCCACTCTCTCGAGCGGCGAGCAGACAGAGCGACGTTCAAAGAGCGTCCCTGCTTGTCTGTCACCGCTCCAGCTTTACGGCGTTGACGCCCATCTTGATCGCCCCAGACCCAGCGTTCTTCAGAGCCGCCACGTCATTCCATGGGACATCCGAACTCGTGGCGCTCTCCACGTTCATACGCTAGTTCCAGCTGTGGTACATGCACCAGCTGTTGGGGGACGATGCGGGAGGTCCTGAGGTGTATGTGGTATAGAGCCCGGTAAACCATGTGGATGAGATCGCGCCGCTCTTGGTGCGTCTTTTCTGAGTCAGCATGCATTGACTGAACACTTCTGGTGCTACTTCAAGGGCGAATGCCAAGGTCGCATCGCCTCTCCGATGGACAACGTCATGATTGGCAGCTTGCCGAGACGATCAAGCAAGCAGTCCGACTGGAACATAATTGGTACGACAAGAAGTTGCTCTGAGACGTATGAGCTGATCGAGCGTCTTCGCGGCAGGTAATTTGCAAGGGTAGCGATTACTCCCTGGCGCCCTTCGACTCGGAGTTACGACGGCGAGTTTGGCTGGCGCCGCTGCCGATGTCGGGAACTAGAGGTTCATGGTAGGTATGCACCGTGGAACCCCGCGCCCAGAGGCCAGAAATAAACTTCGAAGCTACTTGTACGATATGTTATGAGCAAAGCTTGTGCTGGCAACTGGTGCAATCCTAGAACACAGATAGCTACGATGTCACATACATACCACGTCGGAGTCACTGCGACGCGTCAACGCTTCGGCACCAGTCTTAGTGTGGGTGAGAAGTTGATGAGAATGATTTCAACGGTCTTGGAATCATGATTGGAAGTATTCTTCATCGTTCCGTTCACTAAAATTTGCGACGCAAGGGTTGGCTTGGTCGATTCTTCACAGTTGCATATTCCGGGCAAGCGTCGATCATCTCGCGCAGGGTCTCTGGGTCGGAATGGTCATTGGATGTCGAGGGAAAACCAATTCTGACTTGCCATTCTCACGGAGGTCATTCAACGCATCAGTGTCTTGGAATGAAAGTAGCCTTTTCGCTATATCGGTGACATATGGAATTATGGCTTGTTCGCCGACCGCTGGTCAGCTCGTCAGTGGTTACATAGTGAATGACAGAAGACATGCTCACTCGTTTGGGCTAGCGCGGAAAGAATCCTGACACCTCTCTCCTGAGTCGATTTCCTTGTGTGCCGCAAGTGGTCCAAACTCTTGAGCACAAAGGGCGTCAGGTCCATTGGACCCTCGCTCTCTGCAACAGTGAGTCAGGTAGGTACGGCAGACGGCCCCGGGCTCCCAGACACACCAAGGATGTCAAGACATATCAAACTCGTGCGGACTTCGTCACGGTGACCATCCTCCAATTTCTTCATTACCACGGCCAGTATGTCAAGGTCGAGGACCTTCTGCCTCAAATCACCTATGCGAGAGACCATTAGTACACCATTCTCGTTCATGAAAATCGGGCTGACTAGATGTCATAAGCCCGTGGAAGATTTCAAACCCTTCAATTCGGCCGACAGCATCGTCAAACCACCCTTTATCGAACATGACGACGATGAGTGGCGCTGCACGACAAAAATCATCGGATATCCATATGTCTAGACCATTTTTCTGTAAACAGATTGATACAGGATCGATCATGGCAACTTACTGTACTTCAGACACGTCCTCAGTGCATATGCTGCCAGCAGCGAAGTTTCTTCTCGCTCCAACTGTTTCGCGAAGATGTCGATGATCCTGTTTTGCAGGCAAAATTCTCGAACATGTGAGTCTAATTCATCCACAGTTAGCGGGCTACAAAGACGAGATTGCTCAAGAACTCACGGCTACACAGCTTCAACAACGTCAAGGTCGCTAGAGCGCGTTGAGAAGTTTCGCGTGAGTTCACAGCTTGGACGAGCTTGGACATGATCTCCTTGTCAAGCTCGCTGGAACCTACTAAGGGATCTGTCATGATAACATACGCGAAAATGATGTTCATCCTCACCTTGGAGCACAGATGGCAGGGTACTGCGGTTGTCGAGTGAAAAAGCAGTTCCTCCCTCTATGTCTAACAGAGGGAGGGTATTACTAATATAACCCAGTATGTTAGAAAAGTTGATTTCACGGGTCACTTGTTCGGAAATGTTGAATGTCGAGTATGAAATAACCAGTGATGAGTCCTGACTCACGCGGCACCTTCAACGCAACTAAAGCCTCCACAGCCGCAGAACCGGCTGAACCACTTTCTCTTAGTGCTAGCTTCAAAATTCTGGGTGCGAACTCTCTGCAAACATCTATTTATTGGATGAATGAAAGGAACAATAGCGAATAGAAGAATTTCACCTGGCTGGCACTGAGCGATCGCCGCAACCATTTTAAGCGATGCCGTCAGATTGGAAGGCTCTAATCAAATGTAAATCAGTGAAACACAGGGCTGGAGAGGCATCATTACCCATCATTTCCAACACAAATGAGAGCCTTGTACGGGATGTCTCTGTCACAGTGATTAACTGATCGATAACATTGCGCCGCTGGTCACCTGTAGATTACGGTAGGCATGTACATTAAATGACAATTATCATACGCACCATCTTCTATAAGGTAACGTATACTCTCGACGACCAAAGGGAACAAATCCTTGCTGTCGCTCTTACTGGTCCGTTCCAATGCAAGCATAAGAGTTTTTACCACTCTATCATTAGTAATGTAACGTTGTCGGAGCCGTTCGTGCCTTGCTGCAAATTGTAGAATGTAAAGGACTCTCGGAAAATCATGACGATCGGGGAATGGCAGCACAGAGATAAGAAAGTCTCTTGCACCTTCCACTAATTCCTGTGGAACAGGAAAGTTGGCTGTGAGGTGTATGATGTAGCGTACCACCCGGGATTATGAATTATAACGCACAAGACACATCATAGATGACAGTGAGGGCAAGCCTTTCAACACCAGAGTGCTCACGAATTGATACATCAGACCATTGCAGGCAGGGAATTGTTTGATTTTGTCCGCCGAGTAGTAGCCCTAGCAATTTAGATGCATCAGATGTATGTTGTCGACAGTAGTCACATGATGGGGCTCACTGAAATTGAAAAGAAGCAGCACTTCTCCAAGAGATTGTAGTGTCTGCTGTACATCGCTGAGTAACGATGTCAATAAGTGCATTGTTTCCTCTTCGTCTAGGAGTCCACCGATCCATGATTCTGCCAAGTCTCCGAGTCTGCCTTCTAGATTTGGAATAGGGATGTCATTTGCCAGAGTGGCAGGGGGCGCATACTCATAATGTAACAGAACAGATGGATGAATCTGTTGACCAGGAATAACTTGACTGGGACGGAACAAATGAGGCCTAAAGATGATCATGAATCAGGCACAGAGCTGGAGCTGGAGCAATAGCACTACCTTGTCTCGTGTTTACGAGCACCACCAAAAGATACTTGGTGACGAATCGGAAGTAACTCAAGAGATTTCCACAGCGGTGTTATTACATCTCTTCTACCGAGAGCGATATCCTCCGGCCACCAAGTAAACCTTTGAGGTTTGAAAACCAAGCCTTTAGCGACGGCTTCCCGTCTCATCCACAGAAATGGTACATTGCCAGCATGGACAAGGCTAGGTTCATCACCTACTGCGTTTGTAATACCTCCACTGTGGTATTGCATGTCCATTCCACCACTACACACGGATATATCAGTTCCATCCATTGTGAGTTGTATACGACATACACGTCAGCATGACTACCTGCAAACCAGACCTCTTTTGCATCACAAACAGCGGGCTTGTGGCTGCGTGTATTCAAGTTCCCGCAATGGGCATTAACCTCTGTGAAGTACTCTGGCATGAACTTGACTCGGCGTTCATCGAGAGCCAGCGCATGTCGGAAATGACAAGAATTTGTCATCGATGCGGAGGAGGAGATGTGAACATCTCTCTTGATGACACCCAGAGAAGATACCGTTTGCCTGGTCATAATCAGATCAGAATGGTACATAGGAAATGATAATGGGATCGAGCAAACCAGACTCCGACGAAATGGATCTTGACGTCTGGCCAACAAAAATCCTTCTTGAATTGCACTGCCCCGTTTCTGCTTCCTGATTTACTAGGATCACTGAGAAGAGAAAGATAGCGACGATAGGCCCTATTGTATCGTGCTCATTTAATCTGGACTCGCGTGACATAGCAGCTAGGGTAGGTACTGACTGTCCAATTCGCCCCTGATGTGTCTCCTTTACTAGACCGATCTGCAAAAATGTGGGTCATTCAACACGTCACCATTTGTGCGTCCTCACTTCGTGCGTCATACCCGCAAGAGCCCGGACCTGGTATCCACCTCGCGAGAAACCTGCATCTCATCACTTATTTGTCAGAAGTCACTGTAATTTAGAGCGCACCAAATAAGTATATTTGGTCCCCCTGCCGATAGTTCATCGCTAACCAACCATACGCGTCCTTGATGTTCTTCTCTACATTCCTGTACCGAACCACCGTTTGCATGAGCTACGAGAAGGAATATCCCTCTGACACACCATCCGAATGCCATATCCGGTGAACTATAGATCTTCGCCACCACGGAATCATTGCCGTCGCATGCGCCAATACCCTCCAAATAGTATTTATGCTGCTTGAGTTGACGGCCTTCTCCGTCGGCGTCGGATACGGCATCGTACAGTTTCATGACGTTTGTTTTCTGTCCAACACTGGTCAACTCAGGAGGATGTACACCCAGTCATTTACCTTGGCATCCGATCTGCAAGATGTACCATCGATAAAGACTGCCAGATTCCTCGCATCCACCGGCGTGCTCTTGCAAGTGGGACACCGGTATAGCGGGGGTGACAGTTCCGCCATTCGTATAGGCTCGTGTCCAGAGAGGATGTCAGATTTATGGTATGAAAGTTGGGGATGCGCCCTTGAACCTGCGACTCCCAGGTCTCCGACTGGCGGCAGGCCGTATGGAGCTTAAAACGAGGCACATGGATCAACGCATCACATGACCAAGGTTTCCGCTACGCGTGGCGTCGCGTCCCAACGGTCCCATGCCCGATTGTCACGACGATGATGGCGAGGCCACTGTTGGAAGACCCGCCATTAAACATTTGAAGGGACTCTGAACTTCGAGACGATCAAAATCCACCCCACTGAAGTAGCTTACAACACGTCCAACGTACGTACGTTCTCCAGCACCTCCGTCAACGAAACACCCTCCCGAAGCTGCACCGTGACCGACCCGTCCGTGGCGACCCGCCTATAGTCCACCGGACGCCCCGTCGTCGACGCTGGTGCCAACAACAGCGCCCCAAACGGCTGGCCGAGTCGCGCGATGAGTCGTCGCGCCCGCGTCTCCTTGTCCATCGGCGCAGAAAAGGCGCACGAGTGCGCAGAGTGCTGCGACGACGCGAAAGAGCGTTGCAAGACTGACGCAGCGTCGTCGTCCACGTCTCCGTCTGCCTCGTCGTAGTACATCTGTTCATCGACCGTGTTCGGCGAAGACGGGACATCGTCCTCGAAGGACGCAGCGTTCTCCACGTATTCGCGCTCCAGAGTGTCCAACCAGGGGTGGACGAGATACAATGACTTCATCCGGGAGAGGTCGTGCCTCGTCTTTACTTCTAAAGCCCCAAATTGCGGGGTGTTGACACGATAAATAGTGCCGGTGCGAGTCGAGTGACGTGAAAAGGTCGGAAGTGGGAAAGCGATGCATGGAAGCCTCATCCGACTGGCTGCGAACCAAGGAGGGGGAAGGTCACTTAGAGAGTCGTACAGTTTCAGGGCAGCATCGAGGTCGGATGGAGAAGCGTGCGACGCGGCAACGATTTTTTCCATTTCGTCCTCTGAAATGGGTAGCGGGAGATGTGACGTCGCCGGTCCGTTGAATACGGTGATGTACTTGGGTAGACAACTGTTGACCCTGCCAGACTCCCCTGTCCATGCGAGAATACTCGCGTCGCCAGAATCTGTAAGAATGTGGGCCAATAGACGTCCAACGGAATCCTCTTCTTCCCCATATATTGCATGTATACCTGTAACTGAAAAGATGCCGAATAATGAGTACGCGGGGTCTTCCACCCGTGTCGTCCGCCGGGACGAAGCGAGGCGTAGCTTCTCCCGAATGCTACTTAGTCCTGGACGAAGTGATATCAGCTGCTGTGCAGACACCCCGGTCGCTTCCTCCATCTCTGAGATAACTTCTTCAGACTCCTCGTGGTTCGATAGCTGTAGGTCGAGATAAGGCGTCCAATCCTCCGTGTAGAAGCGGACGATTTTTGCGGCAACGTACTCCTGGATGCGTCGCGATGACGGGGAATCGAGAGACAACGCATCCGAAAAGCGCGAGATTGCCTCGTCATATTGGCGGGCATCCATCGCGGTATCTCCGACACGCTCCGGTTTCTTAGATAAGCGCTCCCGGAAACCTGGGAGGATTGTTACATGACCGACCAAATCATGGTATGCATGGCCACTCACGACGAGCCCATTCATAATGTTCGTCGCGTAGGCTTGTCTCCCCCAATCCGCTCGTTAGTTGGTGGAAGCACGCTACTCCTTCCCTTGTTCGACCCGCTTCGTACAGGGCTTCACATAAACGCCGCCGAACCGTGATCTCAACATTGCCAAACTTCCATCCAGATATCTATCAGAGTCGAGCTTGAGCGATTTCGATGGATCATGGTACCCATATTAAAGACTTGCCAACGAAACCACAGAGATGGATTCACAGGTAATGGGTCGTAGTTTGGCTTGGGCGACTTCGCACGACTTAATCGCGCCCTCGTAGTCACTGCTCTCCATGCGTAGGTTTCCACGGAGAAGATACATGTAGGCCTGCTGAAATGTCAGCAGGCTATACCAAGTACACAACGCATTACGGACGTGCCTGGACGACGTAACACACTGCGTCGCAGGACACTGTAGCAATGAGATCGTCCATGCGCGATATAGCATCGACGTGCTCTCCAGCCATGAAAACTATGATGGCCTGAACACTGATCAACAGTCGAAACGTTTCCTAGTTGGAAGTACTTACCTTGACGAGTAAGAGAAACGTAACATGAGATGGACGAAGGTGCTCGAATGCGATGTCGCAGGCGCGATAACCCTTGTGCCTGTCTCCATCGCCAATATGTGCTATGCTCTTCGCAATGAAGCCGATGACGGATGGCTGAATTTTGATGGCCTTGACTTAGATTAATGAGCGTCAGGCCGGCATCACTGGAGTAGCGTACCCTCTCTGCATCGGTCAGGGCAGCGCTCTATTTCCGCAAACGAGCCCGTATGAGGGCTCGACTAGCGAGCAAGTGATCGGTCGGCTTTTCAGAGGTCGTAATCATTGCGGTCAACGACGCCTCCGCATCTTCCAATCGGCCTTGCTTCCACAAATCAAGGGCAGCTTGGTTGATCCGAAAGTCAGGCTCGCTGAGAGTGGGGTGAGACATCGAATGCTGTGATAGGACACAGAAGAACAAGATCAGGTATGACATCACCGTCAATCAAGACCAGCTACTTACAGCGAAGGGAGGTTCTTCCTTGAATGCACGCGCAGTGGAGTCTGTGCCGCGCGAGCTGCGACGGCGATGAGATCCTGTCGATGCAGAGTCGGATGTATCCTCGCCATTTCCTGAGGATACCACAGACTGTGCATGTCGTTGTACCTGCGCGCAAGTGGATGCTAAGTACATTTATGAATCTTTTAAGCAGACGATGCTTGGTACTTACTGTGATACGGGAAGGACATTGAACGATAATCTTTCCACCCTCTCCACCGATTGCGATAGACTTGCCGTCTGGAGATAACGCTATTGAACGTATGTCTTGGGTATGTTGGACGTGACCAATCGGCGTCCCGAAGAAGGTGACAGTACGCTTTGTAGCGTATGCGACGAACTGGCCGTGACTTTGGAGCGCAAGACACGAGTAGTAGTTGGTGTCTGAGACCGGCCGCTCTGAAACGGTCAAGCCAGCGGACGGGTCGAGTTGCTTGATTCTCCCGTCGGACACGACAAGGAGGTTGGTTCCGAACCAGAGGAGGCCGGTGCCGTACCACGGAACCACTCTTTCATTGATTTCGACGAGCAACCTGCCACTGTCATCGCCGTCCCAGACACGAACGGCGCCGTTGCGCGTCGCGGTCGCGATGTGGTTCCCCGGCGGCGAATACTTTGCGGCGATGACTTCTCCGTCGTGCCGGAGTATTTGCACGCGTTTGCGGGTTATGGGGTCCAAAATAGTAGCCACGAAGTTGTCGGACGCCGCGACGAGCCTGGTCGAGTCGGGTGAGAAGGAGACGGCGTTGACGTCTTTAGGCCTTGGATCTTCCTTGTGCGAAAACACCTCCGCGTACGTCGTCGCGTCCCAGACGATCACCTCGCTTCTGTTCGTCCCAGCCGCGATCCACCGCCCGTCGTCGGACACAGCGAGGCAGAGGACGCCATGGCCTCGAGTTTCCATGGCCATCACCTGCTTGGCGCCTTTCGCACGCCATACCCCGACGCCATTCTCGCTGCCGCTCACGACATACTCGCCGTTTGCTGAGAATGCCACTGCCCATAGCCAGCTACCGACGTCGATTTCCACAGGCTGGCAGCGGTCTTACCTGTTGGTCAGCTTAAATTCAACACCACCTCGCCAGTACGTACCAGTCATCGTCGATGCTCAAAGCACGGGATATACAGCTGTTGGTGGGGTCAAACGGAAAGGCGGGTCTGTATGCCATTCAATTATATAGACGCTGCCGCTCTAGTCAGTGTACACGCCGCATCGCATGATATGCGCCACCCACGTGTTTTCTCGCTGGCGCGCTTGGACTCCCACAGGAACTAAGAGCAAAGATATCTTTTGGCCCGACGACGAGGAAGCAAAGACATCGGGGACAAATGCAGAAGCCCATCCGGGGACACATGCGAGGCCATGGGTTACAAACACACCATTCACGCTGCTGGAGGGCATCCGGGAAAAAGGGAAAGAGATAGATGCACGAAGTTTGCCTCAGCATGTCATTGCCAGTGGCTGCTGGGTCCGAAGTCCGAAAACAGCATCAAACCATCTTGGGGGAACTCTATTGGGCGACTCTTCGGTTTGTCTCGACCCTCCACCAAGCGCACCCAATAACTCTCACTGTTCGTCGTGCCGTCCGCTGTTTGTCGCACTTCCTTGGGCGAATTTTCCAAGTCACAGAGGATCTCAAACTTTTCGGGATGGCGGGTGGGCCTGGATTGGGCATAGCGCGTACTGTACAGCTTGGATGCATCTTTGCTGTACCCTGGACTGCAGAATTGCGATACTCTAATATATGATGTTATTAGATAATATATGCGTCAAACGACCCCTCTCGCGCTGTCGTCAAGGTCGGAAGATTATACGATAGTATCCAGGAACTGCCAC